>JAQIWD010001643.1:0-11659 GCA_034694825.1 Anurida granaria | reverse complement strand
GCGGAGAAATTTATAAGTTTTGCTAATCTTTTAAATTATTTTTACTATCCAGCCACGCATTCATGTCCCAGTACTCCAGAAACGATTAAAAAACTCTCAGATCCTGTTGCCATACCTGGAAATTGCCTTCCAAATAAACTGTCTTTATTTAATTATTTGAAAATGATTCAAATTAAATTTACTGTCGATATAGAATCCGATGCATCAAAAGTAAGTAAAAGTCAAAAGTGAAAGAATTCCCGTCCTAATAGAAATAAAAAAGTACACTAAAGAAAAGTCAATCCCAACTAGGCATGGAACCCACGCTAAGGCTAAAGGGCTGCCGCATTACCTATCAAACCATTTGGGCCATCTACAAAGCATTCCAAACATATAATTCTATTTTCAAAATATGAAAAGTGCAAAAAAAAATTCAAGGACATCCTATTTATGTTCATTTAATATGCTACTGAATTAGATTTTGTCCATGGTATGGTTTATTCAGATGTATACTACTAATGATTACATTTAGCAAAACGTAACTCTGAAGCCATTATTATTTCTTTCGCAGTTGAACGTTGCAAGATCATCACTCGGATATGTGTAAATAGAGTTTCCACAGGAGCCTTTAATTCTACGTGTGTATTCGTTATTTTGGGCTTCACGTCCACAGGGAGACCCGTATTTTCGACAGGGGCTTTGACAAGTCGTTACTTTGTTTCCACGAAATAGCTTCAAGTCGTCTGGACAATTCTTCCAAAATTCCCAGTTGCAGCTTAATGTTTGACACCTGTGCCCCCCGTCCTTTGCATTCAAAGGTGCAGCAGATATCTTGATATTGTAACCATCAACTGCACTGATGTCGTACCAAGAACGTCCGCTTGCTGTCAATATTAATGAAATAATTAACGTCATGAAAGCGGTTTTCAAATCTTAATACAGGTTTACTGACAATCGAAATTGAACTCGAACAAAGAAATTTTCCCACGCTCGTTCAAGTCACAATTTCTTCCGTTGCGGTCACATCCCGTTAGAGCAAAAATGACTCCATTGTTGGATTGCTTTTTTACAGTTTGTTGCTGGACCAAACGATCCTTTGAACCTGTATTAGTGCCAACCCAAATATCGAAAGGGCAATTGTTGAATACAACAATTTCGCCGCCAAGCGCCGTTACCATCAAAAGCGGCAACACTATCAGGACGCGGGTTGTCATTGTTTCACACAGTATTAGACAAAAAAGAAAAACAAAAGCGATCTGAGGATGCTAAATTTTATGTAAATATAGAGGAACCTCTCCGGATAAATTTACAAATGGCAATGACTGTCATGTCACTTGCGACCTCGACAACACTTCACCAGCAACAAATGTCAATTCCTTGGAAATGGGGAACAATATATTTGAGGTTGATGTTTGAACTACTGTCAGTTTATTTGGAAATAACCAATTAGTTATAGTCAATTTGGTTCAACACAATAATCATGTCATAATAAATATTCCAACTGTTCACAATTATTCTAGAACTACCTGGCAGTAGTTTTCCAGGTTTGACACCTTGCCAAATCGAAATTCCCAGAACATGAATTTGAGAACAACATTCGAATTTTGAACCTGTTTTCAGAATAACTATTTATTGCTTTCGAAATTCCGTCTTTGATATGCAAAATATCATATTTTTTTGGGTTTTGAAGTTGCAAATTGAAATTTGTGTTGTAGAAGTCTTGGTATTTGAAAATGAAAATACGATTTTCTATATTTAATAAGCTGCAAATTGGCTGCTTTGTTTGCTTTATCTCTCCCTAACGCTGAAATACAAAAGAACGCAGGGGAACTTCTGGAGCGTGCCAATTCAAAACTCATAAAGATGTGGTGGTCAGAAACTAACTTTGTCCATTCCTACAATGTATCTTGCACCCATCCTTTCAATTTTTCCAATAACAAAAGTTTGTTAACTCTCACCCTTAATCTTTGTACATATATTGAGGTAATACTTTTACTGTGAAGAAGAGTGGCCATCAAAATTAGAACTTCCTCACTAGGTGACGGCACGTAAGGTAACGAGATTAGATAAATAGCCAGGAAAGTTTGGTGACACTTTTCAAAACGTTTGGGAGGGCTTTAACTATTCCACCCTTCCCGCCATTTGGATGGCTACGGAAGAAGTTAAAAGCGCTGAGTGGAATAGAGATAAAATTTTATAACGCTGCGCCAAGTAAAACATGGCCATTCAAAAAACAGATCTTTCACTGTCCTTTGCATTAACGAGGGGAGGCCGCGACCGTATTTTTTCCAGAAAAATCTGAAACTCGCACCATATACTCAGTTTATATAGTGAAGAATTTTAAAAATAGTCCCCCATTTCTCCCGCGAAATATTAAAGAAATTACTTTTTTAACAAAATTTTTGAAATCCCCCCTTCTCAAAATTCCTAAAATTAAATTTTTTAAAGTTTTTCATGAGGAACATCTTGAAATACATTTTTCAGTTCTCCTATGCTATTAACATGTAAAATTACTTTTTTCAGTTCTCCCATGCTATTAGCACGTAAAAATACATTTTTCAGTTCTCCTATGCTATTAACATTTAGAAATATATTTTTCAATTCTCCCATTCCATTAACATGTAAAATTACTTTTTTCAGTTCTCCCATGCTGTTAGCACGTAAAAATACTTTTTTCAGTTCTCCCATGCTATTAGCAAGTAAAAATACATTTTTCAGTTCTCCTATGCTATTAACATGTAGAAATATATTTTTCAGTTCTCCCATTCCGTTAACATGTAAAATTACTTTTTTCAGTTCTCCCATGCTATTAGCATGTAAAAATACATTTTTCAGTTCTCCTATGCTATTAACATGTAGAAATATATTTTTCAGTTCTCCCATTCCATTAACATGTAAAATTACTTTTTTCAGTTCTCCCATGCTGTTAGCACGTAAAAATACTTTTTTAAGTTCTCCCATGCTATTAGCAAGTAAAAATACATTTTTCAGTTCTCCTATGCTATTAACATGTAGAAATATATTTTTCAGTTCTCCCATTCCGTTAACATGTAAAATTACTTTTTTCAGTTCTCCCATGCTATTAGCATGTAAAAATACATTTTTCAGTTCTCCTATGCTATTAACATGTAGAAATATATTTTTCAGTTCTCCCATTCCATTAACATGTAAAATTACTTTTTTCAGTTTTCCCATGCTATTAGCATGTAGAAATACATTTTTCAGTTCTCCTATGCTATTAACATGTAGAAATATATTTTTCAGTTCTCCCATGCTATTCACATGTAAAATTACTTTTTTCAGTTCTCCCACGCTATTAGCACGTAAAAATACATTTTTCAGATCTCCTATGCTATTAACATTTAGAAATATATTTTTCAGTTCTCCCATGCTATTCACATGTAAAATTCCTTTTTTAAGTTCTCCCATGCTATTAGCAAGTAAAAATACATTTTTCAGTTCTCCTATGCTATTAACATGTAGAAATATATTTTTCAGTTCTCCCATTCCGTTAACATGTAAAATTACTTTTTTCAGTTCTCCCATGCTATTAGCATGTAAAAATACATTTTTCAGTTCTCCTATGCTATTAACATGCAGAAATATATTTTTCAGTTCTCCCATGCTATTCACATGTAAAAATACATTTTTCAGTTCGTAGATAACATGAATATTCAAATAGTTACCCAAGCTACACTTGGTATACCCGATGGGTTTTTCGTTATTATATGGGACATGTTTGTCGTGAAATTGTGCGATTATACGAGTATTCGAGTAACTCATCGAGTATGACTCCGTAGTGAGATTCGCGCGATCTGAAAGTATAATTGTAAGGGCCGAATTCAGGTATTACTGGTCAACACGTTAAATTTTCCGAATTTTCAACTTTTTTTAAAACGGAAGTTATAAAATAGGCCAATTGTAGCTCTGCTACATCTGAAGAATTTTCAAAATATTAAAATTGTTTTTGCAATTGAGTTGCAAAGTTTCCGTAATGCTAAAAGTCCATTAGAAAAAAAACTGACAGTAGGTCCCTGCGTTTTTAAAAGGGTTGAGGATTTGGCTAGGTACTACGGAGCGGAATAGCCATTTGGTGATCCAATATCCGCTTCCGTATCCGTGGACAAGTAACATGAAACGATGACTAAACCTCGAGGACAACTTAACGGTGGCTTCCTCGCGCGTAACTAAAAAAATTGAACTTAAATTTGCAACAAACTATGGATATTTATAGAAAATGAATCAATCTTCCAAATAAACTATAACTTGAGCTCCTTTGTACAAAATAGGAGTTGCACCGAAATTACAAAAAATTTAGTTAGCCACTAATTGGAATTTGAAATCTGTTACCATAAAACTAGTTCTAACGACTTTCAGTAGTCAAGTGGACGTCGAGTTTATGTCAAAATGTATTGTATATTGCAGTAGTCTTTTCGTCGAAGTTTTAGGGTATTAAAATATTAAAATTAGACGACCCTCCCAACCTTTCCTTAGTCATTGATTAAAAACACTTCACTAATACAACACACTTAATTTCCAGCAGATTTTGGGATTAGGAGATATTTTTAATTGAAAAAGAAATCAACAGCTGCTCAAAACTTACAAAAATTTATTTGGTAAGTTTATGCGAAAACGGGTAAGCAGACAAGAAGCTTTTTTTAGTGTGAAATATTACGAAGTGATATACGCGCGTTGTGTGGTCTGATTGGCACACCCTCTGACTCTGGGTTGAGCTACCTTGCAAACTTCGTAAACTCAAAATATTTCTTGTTTTACACTTTTACGCTCGTACGTGGATACGAAACTCTCATCGGTATACCACAACTAAAAATTCAAATATTTTTTCTTGATTTTTAATAATTTTAAACGCTTTTTTGGGAATTTCGAGAATTTTTTGAAATTGAAAAAATGAAAAGGGCGGGTAGAACAATTGTATTTTAAGGAGATTTCCGCTCATTTTTTAGAAAATTTGCTTTAATTCGCTACTGCGCACTCAAAATGTTATTTTTTAACCTTGTAAATGTATTTTTACAGCGTGATCCTTGTTTAGCCATGTGCAGACGTCATATCTTTCAATCTCGTGTGGGTTGGATTTTTCCGCGCGATCTCATCCTGCCCAAATTTTTTCAAAATTCTGAATCCGGTGCTTCTTGTAATTGTGCTAACGGGAGTGCGAGTGTCCTCCAAAATCAATGTGGAATCAGATGACAAATTCAAAACAGTCCTGATACGCGCTGTGTTTCTAATTAATTAAATGCTAAATTAGAAGTTGGACCATTGAACGACTTTCAATTTTCAAACAGTTTCACTTGACTCGCATTTAAAAATTTTTCTAACTTACGTTGACACTTTACTGGTGTATTTGATTAACTTTTATTTTAACTGAATCAAAGTGTAAAACCCGAACATTTGCTATGTGCCGTAATGCCGTTGGTATGGTCAATTTAACCAACTGAAAAAGGGAATTTCTGTTTTTCTTCAAGTATTATGTAAAACGTGTATTTGATGTATAATTTTATCGCATAAACAAAATGACGACCTAGGTGAAAACAACGGAGTACCAATTGTTACCCTTATGCTGATGGACAGCTCATAAGTTGAGGATTTTCTCGTCCTGCCGGACACAACTTCTGCCCCCTGTTACTTTAGCTTCTTTGTTTTACAGTTACCCTCTATTATTTATTGTAAAAGTAGGGAACTTATTTTCGCTTTCACTTATAAACCCGAGCGCCCTGATCCTGTTCGTGACCTTAGTTTACACTTGGTATCAAAAGGTTACACAGAACAAGCTCATCTGCGGTTAATGATAACTTTACGTGTAGTCCTGCCCTTAAAAAAACTTCTTCGGAATTAATTTGTCTATTTTGTTTATTGATATCTTTGGAATGAACTATAAAGCTGACAATTCATTTGAAATATAAAATCCTTGTCTACATTTCCACTCCACTTGCACGGGCTTATTAATCTAAATGTAAAAGTATACAATTTAGTTTAGTTGGGTATCCTATCAATGTCATTCTCTTGTCAATATATTCAACTTACATTTAACCTACTAATAGGGGATAAAGTATACGACAACTGCAACTTTACGACATACACGTCAATTTATACATAACCTTAGGGCTATGGGTTAGTGGAAAATAAATATAACGTGAAAATGTCTCTAATCTAACCGAATAAAACCTTTGGGTAATAAAATACTTTTCGAGTCATATCTCCAATGGAATTGGCAAAACAAGTGTACCTAAGTACAGCAGATAGTTTGCTCGTAGAGTTAAGTTGGGAAAGATCGTCGACGACCTAAACCAAAATCCAACAACTTAGTAGAGACGTTATAAACGTGACAAGAATGGAATTTGCAAAAGGGTAAAGAGTATCCGGGATTTCTCTAAACAAAAAGTATAGTGAATTCGATGTTGTCGTTACTACTCAAAGAGACGATAACCAATTAATTATCCAAGTGGGATTGGGCATAAAGAAGCAGTGTGGTACCAAATAAACCGCTGCAAGCGTAGAGTAAGCAAGTAGAGTATGCAAACGTAATACTTTCAACGGAGGAATTCTAAGGTGATGCAGATAGACTTTACCTTCTGCGCATCAACTTAATATTCTGCGCATCGATTTTATTTTCTGCGCATATATTTCCCTTATACGCGTCTTCTACGCATCGATTACACCTTCTGTGAAATTTTTTAAATGTTGAAAATAATGATGGCGCACCTTTTCAATATCACTGGTGTGAAACCTCAGCGCACCGCATATTTGCCATCACCGGTGCGAAAACGGTTTTTTGAACTTTTGACCCGGAACGAAGTGACAAACTGAACCCATCTTCGAACTTTACTTCCGCTATTACCTCATAAACTCGTATCCCAAAACAGAATTGAGAAACGTCAACCCTTTCACGACTTATGACGCAACCAGACGGACAGACGAACAATTAATGGATAGTGCCTAACTCCTGATTTGTGCGTTTGTTTTGAATCCTGATGCGGATGGGTGTTTTTTGTGAAATTTAGAAGTGTGTACGGAAAATCCTGACGCGTGTGCAATAAATCCTGACCCATATACGGAAACTTTTGACGCCTGCGTTTTGTCAAAAATCGTGACCTGTATGCAGAAAATCATGATGTGTGCGCGTTTTTTTTCAAAATTCCTGACGTTTTCGGTAAACATTTGCGTGGATTTATCGCACACACGTCATGATGCTGACGTGCGGTAAAAATCCATAATTATGCGGCTACAATTGTCCCCTCATAAAACGTTACGTCGGGGGTACATCACATTACGGGCCTGAAAAATCATCATTACTCAAAATGTATTCCGTACCAAAAATCTTGCTTTATCTCTTTTTGAAGTTTGTTTGTAATGGCAGAATTTTGATTTGATAATTAAATAAGGAAAGTTCTGTTAAACTTATTACGAAAAATTGGAGCAACGTTTGAAACTTCTCTTCTCATCATGAATGTGGACTTTGTGAACCAATTCGATAATCCATCGGATGACCATCTCATAAAGTACGCCCCTGAGCTTCTATTTCAAAAAGAAATTGAACCTTCATGCGAATAAGGAGTAAAGTTGACGACCTTCATTTGGAGAAATCTGTCAAATATTTGCAGAGCGAGTTGTTGAGACTTATCAATCCTATACAAATGAAAACAACTTTTGATAATTTAACTTAACTAAACATACAGAAAACTGTAGTCTTGGTTATAAAATTTGCAAATCCTATCTTTATGTGCAAAAAAACTACTTCTTCACTTCCATAATAAAGCAACTATCGCTGCCTCAAGTGTTTTAGAGATAAAAATTTTACCAAGGTCAAAAAGTCAAAAGTACGCAATAATTCTGAGAACTGAAGAGAAGAATCTGGGGATCACAAGTTTTAGTTTGCTTACAGCGTTAGACTTACCGATCAACCATAAAGTTTTCATTCCGCAAAATGCAGATCCGTTATTTTGCAAGCCCAATTTGTTTAATATTCTTTCTACCGCTAGTTTTCGGTGAGATTGTTGATGACGTAAGGACAATTTCTTGAAAATATTTGTACAATTCTTTTGAAACTTTCTTATTTTTTAGAACAACTCGTACGCCTTAATATTTCGAGCTTACTTGGAGCGCACTACAGCCGTGGTGCGTTGGATAAACATATCCAAAACTTGTGAAAATAGAGGAATATTTAATTTAAAATCGACTTTTTGTAGCTCAATCAGAGGCAAACCAATCTGGAAAGCACCATCAACATTAAGTTTGCTGCACAAATGGCAAATTTTGAAAAAATACTGGAAAATTTGGAATCAAAGGCAAATTTATTTTGACTGATGTTAACAATATGATTTTTTGATTAATTTTTTTTTTAACAATTTTCCAACTTCGGCAGATTGACGGAATAGCAAATACAACTGAGACGCAACAAAGGAACCTGTCAAACAATGAAGCCATTAACAATGAAAGGGATACAGAACTTGATACCAAGTTGACAAAAATCATTTCATCTTTGGCTTTCTTGGAAGAATTGGTCAAGAAAAATTGTCAAGTGGTCAATGCCACGGCTCCGACATCAGGCAGCGGCGGTGTAGGAGTGACCGCTGTTAGTACACCACCACCGGTGCCACCAACAACAAAATCCTCACAAAGTGCTCCAGTTATCACCACCAGAGGTAGGGGGTCAGTAGTGTAAGGCGGGAATTTTGATAGTGGTGTAAGTAATGGGGTTAACTCTCTAGGAGAAATACCGCAATGCTACTCGTTGAATTCCGGGGTACATTATTCAGAGGGATCGAATAACATTTTGGAGCTAAAAATTCCCCTTGGTGACTGTTGTGACCTTTGCAAGATGACGCCTGAGTGCAAGGGGTTTGTTTGGGGTAGATACAGTGGAATGTGTTGGTTAAAATCTGCCACACATCCCAGGTCTACATGGTTCCAAGATAACTACATCTCTGGCCATGCTGAAAATCCAAATCAACCCAACGCCCCGCATGGTAAATATTCTAAGCTCAGTTGAGAGCGTGACCTAAAGGTTATAAAATCATTTTTTTGGTTATAGGAGCAATTACAGATTGTTTGGAAGTGAAATCAGGGTTTACATTTTCAACTGGATTCCACGAAATTGAAGTATTTCCAGACGTAGACTTGGCAGGTTGTTGCCTCAAATGTAATTTAAATCCATCGTGTCGTGCTTT
Organism: Anurida granaria; assembly: GCA_034694825.1. NCBI lineage: Eukaryota > Metazoa > Arthropoda > Collembola > Poduromorpha > Neanuridae > Anurida > Anurida granaria. The sequence goes on along the minus strand of JAQIWD010001643.1, from coordinate 2,495 downwards.
TGTTTGGAACAAATCAAGTGGGACGTGCTCGCTAAAGGACGTTGACACGCCAAGGGTTCGGTCGGCTTATGCAATTTCTGGCCTAAAAAATCATCATTACTGAAATTGACTTTCTTACTAACAAACTTGTTTAGGGTCGGTTGGGGTGAATGGGGCATTTGGGATCACTGGATATATCTCGTGTTAATGTATTTTTATTAAGTAAAATAAAATAGGCATATTTTACTTTTGGGGTGATGTAGGACATAATTCGAAAAATGGGGAATCAAAAACTTATTTTTTTTTGCCTTCAAATTTTTTTTAAACCCCTAGACCAACTGCACAACTTATTTTTTGATTCGTGCTCTTGATTAAAAATTTGAAAATACGATGTCAAGGTCAAAGGTACCAAATCTATGGTGGATAATATTCAAACTAAAATCTCAATTACCCTGCGTTTTCTTCAATTTATGGGAAAGTGTGATCAGAAACTTAAAACTTATGGATTCATTATACTTTAAAGTAAATCGAGGTTTTTGTGTATACTAACATTGTTAGAAATGATGCTTATAAAACTTCAAGTCATGATTCGTTTTCTTGTGCCTCGATTTACTTATTAAAAATAATTTTAAAATGCAATTAATGCATAATAATAGTTTTTGACACTTGACCCGGTATAGCTGGTTACCGGTAGGTCAGGTCAAAACGTCATATACAAATTTTGGTCACCTGAACATGACGAAAAACTTTGTTAGCGTCATTTTGCTGTAGGACCAAAAATGATTTTTGTGCGCATGGGTGTTCACACTCTCCCAATTTTAAAAGAAATTGTGATCAGCGTTTTGAAAATGTTCAAAATTTTGGAATTTGTGTTTAACGATTTTTGAAACACATCCGGAGTGACGTATGACTTTCAAAACACTTCAAACTGTCATACTGTTCAACCAATTGAATTTAAAATAATATCCCCATCGCATGGTAAAGGTTTAAAGTCAATTTCGACAAACAGGTGATCAAATTCACCCCAACCGACCCTATTTCTTTTTATGGTTTTAAAATAAGAAGTTTATGGCAAAAATGAACCTCTTTTTGTTGATTGGTTGAAAAAGGCGACATGTAATTCGCAATTTGTAATTTCATATTCCTTGCAAAGTTTATTGGGTTCGAGCAGATTTCACCTGAGCTTTTATTTCGAACAGTCATGGATAATTTTACTTAAACATTCAGAAAACCGAATTGTTAGTTATTACATTTGCAATTCCTATAATATATGCAATAAAAACTACTTGTTCCCTGCCATGAGGGAGCTCGCGCTGCGACAAGTGTTTTTGAAATTAGAATTATGTTAACTCAAAAAGTCAAAAGTACGCTATAAAGCCTTGGCACCGGTGGCGTTTGTTGGTAGAGATGCTTTCGCTCCTCCTTTCCACTACCCACGTCGTAGGTTCGAGACCTACGCCCGGCACCCAGTTTCCTCACTCGCACCATCCTCGCGTATGCACAAGGCACTTTCTCACGTATATAAGCCCGAGCATAACCTCCCGTTGCCGCGGCACGGGGAAAGGCAGCAGAGGCAATTTGTAGAGGTGGATTGAAAGGTCACACATTGATATGGGCAGCGACCCGAGTCAAATAAACACATTAATAAAAAAAAAAGAAAAAAAAGTACGCTATAATTCTGAGAACGAGAGAGAAGAATCAGGGAATTATAAGTTCTCAATTTATCTACAGTGTTAGGCTGACCAAACAACCGTAAAGTTTCCATTTCGTAAATACTCCCTTGTTATTTTGCAAACCCAGTTTCTTTAATATTCCTCCTAGCCCTAACTTTCGACAAGGACGTTGTTGCTGTTGGTTGGAAAATTGCCAATAAATATTTGTACAATTTTTTAAACTTCTTATCTTTCTTCTAGTTTAACATGAATCTCTTGCATAGCGGATTTGTAACTTCTGACCTTCTCCTTTTCTACTTTAATCCACTTTTTTTTCAAACAGACAATATGCATAGCGGAGATCCGGAAATAATTCGAGTTCACTTGCTGGAGAGCAAATATTGCAGTGTACAATGCGCTTGCAACAATTTTCATGAAATAGAGTTCTCCTTAAAGGAGCATGAACGATTAGGGAAACAACAACTCTGCCTTTTATCAAAATAAAATTTGGATTACTCATTGTTGCAGGGCAGGTATATTAATTCCGTGACATATTTGCACTAATTTTTATTCGGATTGAAATTGAAAATTTTCTTTGAACAGGGATGGCGTGGGCCATGGCTGAAGAGTTCATAAATTTGGAGATGTTGCTTTGGCCTTTTCCAGTAAAGCGCAGCGCGTCATTAATAAAAATTTGTGAAAGACATAGAAGATTTGTTTGATTTTTGTAAGGGTCAGAAGCCGAACTCAAGAAATTTGGACCAAAAGTAGGACCAGATTGTTCCACGACGTTCTTTAGCCTCAAGCCAAAGACCATTGATCTGTAAACCGGAAACCCAATTTTCGGTTTAACCCCGTAAAATA
>JAQIWD010001642.1:0-11664 GCA_034694825.1 Anurida granaria | reverse complement strand
AGAAATTTATTATTCCAGATTTGAAACTTGAGTCATTGCAAATCGCCTGCCAAAAATGGCTACTTTGTATAACACTCTGATCAGCGTGCGTTGTTGTCCTCCCCCTCCGACTACCACGAAGGAGAGAGCACAAATGGACCATAAATCTTGTCGTTGTTGGCCCAATTTGAATGCACAGAGCTTATCACACGCTCACGCTTGGACTAAGTACGGAGAAATTAAGCGAGGAAGGAGTTCATAAACAGGACAAAAACTGACTTTGTTGGAGTAATAAATTCAGAAACACCATCAGAGAGCCCAGTACACTTTCCCCCGCGTTCCCAAATGAAATCTTTATAAACTTTCCCCCTGGAATCTCATGCCAGCGCCCAAACTTTCTCCAAGTGAGTCTTGGCCAAGAAACGTGTCTTAGATATGGAGAAACCTCGTTGTTCATAATAAACACTTCATGTGAAGAGGGGGAAAGGCGAGGGCCAATGTAATGCACGTAGCATTAAAACTCTCCGCACTGGGTAAAAATGAGGTGAAAGTTCCCCAGAACATTTAGAAATATGCACCGTAAAATTTCTAATAGTACCCTCAGGGCATTAATTTTTAATCCGCGTAAGGTAAGGTCCCTTTCCAACCTGTTTTCCCCATCACTTTGCCGTTTTTGCATGCAGAAAGACTAGCAACGCAACAAACTAGTGGTCCCAAAAACGAAAAAACCTTCCTAAATCCTGCGACAGAAATCCCAACCCGTTTGGGGAATATTGAGTGGTGCCCAAACGAGTTGGGATTTCTGTCGCAGGATTTAGGAAAGTTTTTTCGGTTGTGGGACCACATGCTAACTTCCATTTTCCTTTGCAGTTTAACTTTGTTTTTCAATTTTTTTGTGGTCGGTTGTGTGTTTTACGAAAAATCCAAAAATTCCAACGAGACAACTGGGATTCCAAATTGGGAGTTGTGATGATGGTGAACCAATGGGAGCTCCCGAATCCCGTCTCCAGCCCCCCGTGTTTGTGAATTTCTGCATGATTTAGCCAAGTGAGGAACCAATGAATCCTAATATGGTGTCTGGGGACTGAAAGGAGCCTCTGTAGGGTTTTGGCTCGTTCAGTACTTTCCTATTCAAAGGCCCCACTTTCTCCATTCTCGTCTCCTTTTCGTCATCCTCGTTCCCCATCCCGGTTTCAAAAGGAAATAAAAAGGGAGAAAGCATTGACTCCAAAGGCTACTCATGCAGAATCCAAAAGTCTTTCCCTTGGCTCCATATCCTTCCTTCCCATCTCCCCATCGTCATCATCATCCATTCCTCCTCTTTTCCTATTCATAAAACGAGGCATTCAATAACCATCCAGCCATCTTCTTCCACTTTAATTTCTAAATCATAATCACCCTCTCTACGCTCCTTCACATTTACAATTAAAAAGTCAGGGCCATAGGAGTAGACCCACCAACCACCACCACCGCAGCTATTAATCAGTGCCCGTTTTTAAAGCTCACAGGAAATTCCCCTCTACTTTCTACTTTCTCTTTACTTCATAGCTCACAGAGGCCAGGGAGGGAGAAAGGACGTTACGTAAGACTTTTTGTTTATAAAGTTATTTTTGTCGTCCGTGAGCAGGGGCGGAGAAAGTAAATTTTAGGATGCATGTGAGTAGAGTTTCGTGTTGGCGGAAGTGAGGCCTATTTACATTCTTGCTTATTCCAGAGCACCACCGGCTTGGAATCACATTTGGATTGTCTGATTTCATTTCCCTTGCATGCCGCCACAGATTCCTACTGGGAAATAAATAACTTTCCGCTTACTCTAAATTTAATTTTTGATCTCATTCTCTTATCTCGTACGCCGGTAAAAGCCGCAAGGAAACTCCCTTTTCGGAATAAAAATGACATTGGTGAGGAGGAGATTGCACCAACATTTATGCATAGTGCATAACCCTATCATTCATATTTGCACATTCCGAAAGGACTGGGTTAAACTGAGTTAACTCCTACTGCAATTTCCCCAATCCTGTTTAACTTTTTGGAATGTCAGTTAGATGAAACAACACTACCAGTGGAAAAGGGCATCTTCGCCGAATTTCGCATTATGTCCTTCCATTTAGCGATGCGACACTTCCGTTTTTTAATTCCTAAAACGTAGCAGCGATCCCTGTTCCATTTCAGTTCTCGTGACCCCGCTGCGATCTAACTCGTTGTGTCCTTGTTTGTGGCGATTGGCCTAGCTGGTCCTTAAGTGGCCTCAGTTCATAACAACGATCCTGAACAAAGTGGCAAGAGAATTGGGACACCCGATATGATTCTTGATTGCCACTTGAACCCAATTACCCAGCGACCTTTCTATTCCCATCATCATCTTCATCTTCAGCGCAACCCAACAGCGACAACAATGAGCCCAGTTATGTGTCAATCCATCCATGTTCAATTCCTTTCATATTGTGTCTATACTTTTTCCTGCTTTTCCTCCTAACGTCTAGTCTAGTATTACACGTATGCAAAATGCTGGAATGTGAAAAGGGGCGCTTAGACACAACTGTCATGGAGAAATGTAATCCAAACTTGAATGAATAAAAGGATGAGGAGAAAGAAGACAGGAGCACAAAGGAGGAATTTGTTCCATTCTCTCCTTGTTTCTTATTTCTCCCGAGGAGAGTTGCAGAAGGAAAAGAAGGATTGGAAAAGAAAGGATTGGGGAAAGAAGGGAAAGCAAAAGACGAGGATCCTTCATCAGAAGCAGGAGATGCAACTTGATAGAAACTCCTTAATCTATTTAGAGTGGAGACGACAATCGTTTTATTCAGTCTAATTGGCTATAAACAACCCAAGGGATCGAACCCCTTCCCCCCATTCAATCCCGGTGAAAGTTCTACACTGACTTTCTCTTCCGCTTTTTGAAACCTTTGAATTCAAAATCCACCCTTCCGCATTGTCAGAAAAGGGTCCAAGTGATCCAATTTCCATCAATAGACTCAACACAACTTTCTCCTTTATAAGATTTGCCTTTGGAAATCCTATCAGGCCGGAACTCCCCATCCCACCCCCTTCATCAAAGTAAATTTTCTCTCAAGTAATTAAGTCTCCCATCAAAGGAGCCACTTGATTTCACAAAGAACAATGGGGTAATTAGTCTCCTATTTTTAGTCTTTCCACTACCACTTGGCAACTCCTTACCTGCTAGGGGGACGTAGACGTTGAGATAGAGACAATCCTCACTCTGATTTCGGAGTAAGGGGAGGAGTCTTTTAAGGACGTTCAGTTGACCCCGGGGCATTGACCTCAGGGCCTCCGTCTCATTCTCAATGGGAGGGAGAACTTGGGGACAAACTGGGGCCGGGTGGGTACTCATTTTTGTCCCGGGCCAAGGACTCCCACTGACCGGCGGCATGAACCGGAGGGATCCAACTGGTGGGGAGGCATAGGGAAGGCCCAGGAACACTTCGACGCCCTCCCACCCCCCGCGGGGAGGCAAGAATAGAAAACCCCTCACACTTCCAAATCGCGTTGACACGACACGTGAACTCCACTGCCGAGAGGAGAGGAAAGAAAAACAATTCAGGAGGATCAGGGCTACTGTTGTGGTCCCACTTACACTCTGCCACCAAAACATTGTCCCACGGTGCTCCCTTCCAGAGAGGAAAGGAAGGAAGGGAGCTCACGACCTAAAAACGACAAGTGTGGGATCTATGGATGGTAGAAGCAGAGCCTGAAAAAACGTTTCACAGCGGTTTATGACTTCAGGACGTTTACGCTTCCTTTCACTACACCATGAACCTAAAGTTGGAGAAAGTCTTCCCTGCTCCTCTCCTGGTAGACTTTCACCGTCCACAGTTTTGGCTTTACTGAGAGGTCCAATTTCCTTTCGCCTACTTTCTCCTTTGGCAGAAGGGAAAGTTGGGAAAGTTTGGGGCATTGGAGCACTGCGCAGAGGGAGATCATCATCCTTTCCCTGCCTCGTCTCTCCTTAGCAATTTCGCCTATAAATAAAAGGCAGGAGGATATTAGGGATAACATTGGGTTAGGAGAAGCTTCGCCGCTTACCTTTTGTGGTCCTCCCGCACAATGGTAAACTAAAACCTCTAATTTATGCCCCACCACAGGAAGGATGTCCAGGGGGGCAACGGCAGCAGAAACAACGGGATTTGTCAAAAGAACCACGACAGTCCTTTTTGCTGTGGTTTTAAAGCTCCCTATTTCCAGATGCAAAAAGGAGAACAACAGCCAACATGTACCGTTTTTTCACATCGAACCACCTCTTTCCTTTCAATTTTACTAGTCAATGACGGATTTTTCAAAAAAGAAAAGAAAGAATTACCGCGATTTTCCCAACGCGTAGATGAATTCATATAAATGCCGGGCTTTCACCGACTTTCTCTTTTTGGAGAATGGCGGTGAAAGTGGTGTTTGTACTTGGAACGAAAATTAGCAAGCCTACCCTGTTTGCAGGGATTTCACGGTAATATGAAAATTTAAATTTTACATTTGCTTCGTACAATTAGCAAGTTTACGTAAACACGACGGATAAAAGTGGAGAAAGTTAAAACAAACGAGGGAAAATGATCTCGAGGTTCAATTGCTATGTGTGGTACTATGGGTGACTTGTGTTGTTGTACTTTTGCCAAGAACTTTCTCCAGTACCCAGCAGTTCTAGTAGTTTCACTCTAAATGGGGAATTTGTTATTTGGGCTTCAAAGGGAGTCACAATTTATCAAGTTGATTGTTTCTTTTGGAGCGTAGGAGGGAAAAAAGGGAAAACAAATTATTCATGCGTTCATCAACGAGATTCCATTGGCTAATTTTTCAACTGGGAAAAGAGACAAGCCCAATGGGCAACCTCGCCGAATGTCGACGGCGGCGACAGGGACAGGAAGGAAAGCTCCAGGAAATGAATTCCAGAAAACGCAAACAGCATTAATCCTTTCAAACGGCTCTAGCACACATCAAGTCTCCTCCACTTTCCCCACACAATGAGGCAGCCCCACATCATTATCAGAGGCGAGGATAAGCTTGGCAGGGAAAACAAAATTCCAACTCTGTTCCAAATTAATTGAATTCTCATTTATAGGTAAACTTTCCCCAGAACTTTCACTTTGTGTGGTGCAAGTCGTAAAGTGAAAGTTGGAGAAAATTCTTCAACTTTCACTTCCGGTGAAACTATGGTTTTTCAAAAATGAAAGTTGACGAATTTGGCAAGGGAGGAAGGGAGGTTCTGTCAACTTTGCCTGGTTTGACTCATTGCTTTGTGCCATGACTTGTGGTGGTTCGGTAAGGTAGGCACACTACTGGTAGGGAAATTGGGATTGGAATTATAACTTGGAAGATAAAAACGGGATCCAAAACTTTTCTACTTTCTCCACTACTGCTCCTGGCTCTGCGGCTGTCGGGACGTAGAGAAATTGTAGTACTTTCCCTGAGTGTGAGGAAACTTTTGTTTTTATTTTCCTTTGCCCTTTTTCATCGTCCTTTCTTCTCCCTTTCCAAACTTTTAGTTTGGTAATTTGGCATTCTCGAATTGGTGAAAGAAAACAATTCAAATAAAATGTTCCGACGTTTTAGAAAAATCCCAGAAAACAAACAGATAAGGAAAAACCGGAGAAACTTTGGGGAAAAGAAAGTAAGGAGGAAAGGGAAACTGGGATTTCACTGACACCCTTCCCTCCCTTTCAACCAATCGAGAGGAAAAGCCTGAAAGTCAAACCAGTTTACAGTTGATCCAACAAACGACACCACCAGCACCACCACCATACCACAACCAATTCCTATAGATCATCTAAGCAAACAAGGTAGACAAACATTATCACGACGCAACACAACACAGCGACACAACCCAGACACATCCGTCATGAATAAATTGGAATCTCATGCGCTTTTACCAGTCGCCTCTTTTTTCAAACGCAGGGAAAGCAGGAGAAAAGACAAGTTTCCTCAGAATACATTCCACACGGATGTTTCAATCCTCCTTGTATAAAAGTTGACAGACATTACAACCAAAAAGGAACACGCGATCCGACAACTTCCACACGTGTGGGATTATATTTTGGACAACAAAAGTTTGAAATCCCCAAATAATCAAAACTCCCTTCTCCTTGACTCTTTAAAATAATTTATGAGGCCCAGAAAGTTGTGTGTGTAATAACAATGGAAGAGGGATACAATGGGAAATGGAAGGAGATTGTGTAAGTATTTCAACTACACGTGCAGTAAGCACTATAAGGGGTCCGTTAATTCTATTACCTTGGGAGGAAGAAAATGAAATTTCTTGCCATGAATTAAAAATTCATTTTACTTTTCACTCAACACCCACCCTCCCCACCCCCTCCCTCATCGCCATTTCACCAAACAAAAAGGAAAAGTTTCGTGAAAACCTGCTGCCTTTTAATTTAATAACGAATAAAACTTTGCCACCACTGAGGTGGTGGATAACTTCTCCAGGAAGGAAGAACTCTTCCAGGATGAAGGAACCCAACGACTTGAATCATTTTATCATAATGTGCTCCTCTTTCCCTCCTTTCTTTCCAGGAATCGGTGGTTGTCGGGAGAAAGTTGAGGTGTCAGTCACTCATTAAAAAGTAAATGAATGCCAAGGAGGAGGCTCTGGAGGGCATGTCAACTGGGGTAGGAACGTTGTTCAGAGGTATTCCGCCCACACCCAGCGGTAGGATAATTGTGATGACGGGGAAGAATATTTCCAGTATTCTGGAGAAAGGGCTGGAACTTCTGGCTGGAGAAAGTTGTCGACAAAAGGGCACTTGAGCAGCAGCGGTTTGGATGATATGAGCCCCCGTCTGGGTAACGTGACAAGTGGGAAGACGACAGACATCATGTTCATTAAACTTAAACCAGAATATGGAAAGTTTAGTCAATTAACCGCAAAGAGATTAGGAAGTTTTGAATTCTAGAAATCTAGAGAATCTTGAATTAGAAAAAGACTTTCACTCCATACTGTCTCGAGGGCAGGATACGATGAGATTCAAAAATCTGAACGCATCGGTTATCATTGGTGAAATTTTGGAGCTGAAGACCTGAGGTCGTGAGGGGGATAATTGGGATTTTGCCCAAGAGACCATAAAATATGATCTCATTCCTACTCCGAAACTGATCTGGAATGGAAATAAAATTGAATCTGGGGTTTCAAAAATTCAGTGAGTCGTAAGATTCGCTCCAATTGAATTCAAGTAACAACTTTTTCGTCCCAATTTTCTAAAACCGAATCGTTTTGATATCTGTGCTCTGAGCCTGGTTTTTTTTTTTCGAGAAATTTGTGTCACGGAATTCATGAAAAGGTGGATTACACCCCCCCCCCCCTGAACAAAACGTTTTTGAGTTGTATCTTGTTCTATTTTTGACTTGCTGCTGCTTTCTCCGGGGAAAGTTTATAGGTTGAGACCACAAGGTTCCCTGCCTACGTTGCTCTGCCTTTGATCGCTTGAACCCGTTTCGGAAGAAGAAAAGTATCAAGTTGACAGGACTTAGATCTTGGAGATCCCGGGATAAGCATTTCTTCCTCCATTCCGTAGAATCCCAGTTTGCTCAGCTCCATCACATGCTTCGTCTCCGTTCCTCAAAAGGACTTTCCCTCTCGGCCAAAGAAAATACCCGAAAATTCTTCCACCCAACTGTATTCTGCTATGTGCTCCGAGTGTGTCTTTCTCCGAATTGGCTTTCTCTTGGAATTACCTTTTGTCCAACTTCCTCTGGAGGCTGAGGAGGGAGAGCCAGGCAGGTCCCTGAATTATACAAAGACGCAGTTGTGTTTCTTAACTGAAAAGGAAAGATTTCCTCGACTCTTGTCCATAAACTAAGGGCAGTCTCCAGACCCAGGCCAGTCAACTGAATCTGGACACCGGAAGAACCTAGATGACAAAAGTTAGGTAACCCATCCTTCCTTACTTCCGTGTCTCCGTCGTCTTCAATCCATTCCAATTCATTCTTAAGTCCCAGACCTCGACTTGGCCAAGAGCCCCATCGTCTTATTAAACTAATAACGCACAAATACATAAAATCAAGGATATTCAATCGTTCGAAACCTCACGAGGACGCCACATGGTTGCCAAATTTCTCCAATTCTCCTCTGCGTCGATGCCTCAGCGCTTCGATGTAAAAGTGAAATTAATAAAACGACCTCTGTGAATGTGCAATTTTGTTCTTTTCTGTACTCAGTTTAATCAGAACTTCAATAAAAACGCGTCAATTTTACTCCAGTTGAATGTAGAAGATGTCATCCAGAGATCCTACATCGTATACGTCCCCACCAAAGACGTAGATCCTGTTTAGGCTCGGGACGTAAACGGAACTTGCCTCCTGCAATCCATCCATGAATCCAGTGGGTCGCAACTGCTCAACTTCGCCAGTCAACATGTCAATTCTGTTGACATATTTCCATGGTGTCTCCGTGTCGTCCGTGTAACCCCCGATCAAGTAAACTGAGTCCCCCACGAGAACTGCCGAAGAATGAACCAAAGGAACCGGAAGTGTGGTCAGGAGCGGCACGACTCTGCCAGTGGTGGGATTGAATTTCAGAATCGTCTTCTTGTAATCTGGCGTCGCAAAAATGTTGAATCCTCCAAACAAGTAGAAGGAGTCTCCATAGCGGACACAAGGAGCCCCTACCCTGTTAATGGCATTGAACGGTGGTGTCTGGCTTGGCTAATCGTTTCATTGTTGGCCGAGTCGTAGTAAAAAATTCGTTTTTCGAATATGGTATAGCTTAAGTCAAGCGACCCACCCATGGTCCAAACTCCATTACCTCCATCGTAGATACTGCAGTGGGAAGTGACGGGGGAAGGGAGATGACCCACCGTGACAGGAGTAGGATGGGTGGCATTTAACATCCAAATGTTGCTCAAACTCCTAGCATTGTGCCCAAGTCGTGACCCACCAACGTAGAAAATGTTGCCACGAATGTCCATATGGGCGCCCCCATTTTCCACGCCCTCATAGTCATCAGGAAAAGAACTTAACTGCTCAACCGTCTCTGTCCGGAGGTTATACCGTAGAACGTCAATATTGTCCCCGTGTCGGGCTCCACCGAGAATGTAGACGGATTCAGCGTTGTCATATACCGCGGCGGTCGCACTTCGGACAGTCGGTAGTTTCCCAGCGGGGACGGTGGTCAAGCTGAAACACGACGATGTGAGGAGGGCGACTGTGACCGTGAAGGCAACAAACCGGTGAACTTCGCCCCCCCCCCCTCCAGCGGGCTAGAACGGGCATGTTTGGCTAGTCCCTGGAAACCTCCAGGAAACAATCAGCCAGGATTGTTGTAATAACGCAAACAAATTCATGGAGAAGATGGAGCTATACAGGGTGTGACTGGGGAAAGAACGGAAGAATCGTTTAAGTATTCTTGTCCTTCTCCTGGTCCTCCAGTTTAGCAAACACTTGCCAAAAGACTCCAGGAACAAAAGAGAAAGTTTGTAATTGAGATTGACAATGGGTGGAGAAGGAGCCCTGGAATTCCCTTCCACTCCAGCCCCCGTCGACAGGAGGTGAGGATGATGAATGAGACAATGAGAGACTCCAGGAACTAACAATATCTCCAGCAAATTGAATGCTTTTTGATCCACTTCATCCTCGTCCAACCTTTCCAGTAGTCGTCCAGTCGTTCTCCAGATGGATCCAGGAATGGGGGAAAATCTACTTTCATGTTGATGATCTTCAGGACTAATTGATAATGATTTGCATTGACAGAATTCAAAGTGAAATGGGACTTGACAAATTAACATTTGTATTGCAACGTGTACTTTGTTTTGCTCCTCTTATTGTGTGTTGGGGTAAAGGAACTGGAGCAATAAAATACAAATGGGAAAAAGGAGCTTTCTCCAGCACTTTCTCCACCCAGGGTGAAAGCGGAAGAAGAGAAACCACTTTTTCCACTTTGCTCTTTTAACCTTTATGGCTAAGATAAATTATATTCCCGGCTCTCCACCACCGCTGAGAACATTAACAACTGCCGGTAGCGGTAGAAATTATTATACTACTTTTCTAGTTTTCCAGACTGAAGAAAACACTACAGAAATGGAGAAAACAGGAGCAGAAATTACCTCAATTAAGGAACAAACATTAGAAACATTTCATAACTCACCTTCTCCTCCTTTCTCTGTCTGTCTGACTCTTTCAAAACTTTTTATTCATTTTATTCATCCGTGTGGTTCACTTCCTAAAATCTTGAATTGTAAACAGGAGTGTTGAAAACTTATATGAAAGTTTAATTGGCCATTCGCAAGCCATTCAACCTCTCCCACCGCAACACTTTACCTTTGACTCCAAACAATATTGTCCAGAAACTACTGGAAAATCCATAAAATCCAGTGCAAAAGAAAACAAGTGGGGATGTGCTGGATTTTAAGATTGAGTGATCCTCCTGTCATGTCTATTCTGTTGCCCTTCTGGAGCCCCTGCTGGAAGGGAGGAACAGGACAAGTAGTACACGGGGAGACAATGGCCTCAGATTATCATTATCATAATCGTTAAAAAGCGCCCGACGACGGACAAAACACACATTTCGAAACAACAAACTAACTTGGGTTTCTCAGCGCCCAGTTTTGCATGTGGGGAAAGTTCTTTATTTGGTGAAATTGTAGAGCCAGGTCCAGGGGACACTCCTAAGATCGTAACAATTCTCCAGCAGGAGACACGCACTGGAATGGACTTATGGAATGGTGAAAGTACAGGGAGCACCACTTTCCTCTTCCTTTAGCTGTATCCCATTTAACTCCGTTAGCATCACAACAGGAGACCTCTAATAACCCATAATTATGCAAATCCTTGTCTTGCTAAAAGCAAACTAAGGCCTGGGGAGTACGTTAAATGGCGCCTCATTAAGCCCTACACTAATCGTTTCCAGCAGGGACAAAATACTTTCTCCAGGATCAGCGAGTCCGTGCGGGGGCGAGAAAAAATAATAACGGAGACAGTACAATAGGAGAAAGCTCATTCTCCAGGCGTGGGTGAAAGCAACACGTTCACGTGGACTAATAGTGTGATTTTTAAAAGGTTTTGGCAAACATGAAATGGGCTCCTGGAGAACTGGAAAACTAGCAAGGGGGGGGGGGGGGGCGTGGTGAAAGTGCTTTCTTTTCAAACGGAAATTCTGGATACTGTTCAAAAATGCCAAGCATTCTTCCAATTTTTGCAGGTTTTCGCATTCTTTTCAACAAAAAAATACTAATGTGGCGTCACCTTTTTAGGAAATTGAAGAACCCACGGTATTTTATCGGATTGAAAAGAAAGTATACCCCTCAGAAAAGCAGTAAATTCGGAGGTTGTGTTCTGTATTTGTGTTTTAATTTGTAGATCTTGGCCTTCTGTTCATGTTGTGAGGTTGACATGTTGCAAGTCCCTGCTGGAGAGACATTATTAAAGAGATAACATGATTATCCCGTCGTAAGAGGAGGGCTGGAGAAAGTCCTGGAGAAAGTACCTTGGAATCGTTGGAATTATGAGACAAGGGAACGAGGAGGATTTTAATGTTCTTCCTTCCTGGTTGCCTCCTGGTGGTGGTCCTGGTGGGTCCTAATTAATTGCTCGGTGGTTCCATGCCATCTCTCCTGTGGCCCCCGCAAAACACAACATAATATTTAACTAAATAATTTACTCCTCCGGCTGGGACACCAGCGGCTGAGGTTTGTTTATAAATTCAACAAAGTCTGCCTCTGCCTTTTAATTTGACATTCCACACGC
>JAQIWD010001641.1:0-11669 GCA_034694825.1 Anurida granaria | reverse complement strand
CTTGAATTTATGATGCAAGAGCACTTCGTTTTCAAAAATGCTTCTGGAGCGTTCCTTATCAATTTGCTGGAATAAATCCATGATTTCCAGCTGTAATAATTCTTCTGTTGCTTTCAGTTCTCCAAATCCAAATGTCCGAAGTGTTCTACTTGTGAATTTTCTTATTTCTCGATGTACTTCCCCATCGCTCCACATCAGCCCTATAAAAAAAAATTTACTAGGTATTTTTTTAAAAAAGCTACCTCAGGTTAGCACTTCATGGTAGAACGTTCAATTATAATAGGTTACCTAAATTTTGGAAGAGGGTTTGTTCCTTGAAACGGGGATGGGAGGGGAATCGATTTGACCAATCAGGAGAGTTGATCACCTCCTTCACTGTTTCAAAGTCTTCGGTAAATACTAGCAACCGAATTTAGATTTAAATTGAACCCTTGTGGTATAATTCCTAAGAGGGACCTTACCCAACTTCATGTCCCCTGCTCTCAAAAAAGCAGTTTGCCCGTACTTTTGGCATAACCTGTGGAATCTTTCATAGTGCTGCCCAAAAATCCCTGCAGTGAGAATTAGTTGAACTGCGCTGCCGACCACTGGGAAATCCCATGGACCTAATATTTAAAAATTCAGGTCGTGGGTCAATTCAAACAGACTTCCTTAACTAAAACGTTGAATTCAGAGACTTACCTGGAGGAAAATTCTCCTTTCTCCGGGTCAATTGATTTTTGTAGAGATGCCAAATTGTGTATATGACGTAGATGACGGTCCCAATTATGAGAAGGGAGGACATTACCATGCAAATTTAAGCGAAAGTTATAAGAAATAAAGACTAATAAACTTTGTCATGCGTCTTCCTAGTGAAAATCCAGAACTACCAGCAAAGCCCAATGAAGACAAGTTAAAATGAACACAAAGATTTCTGGAAGCACCTTGGAAAATTATTTTCGTGTGAACTTTTCCATCATCCTTCCTATCAAGCCCATTGCGTCAATCATGTCATTTCCACTTTACCTGCCCCCCCAGCGCCTTCTTCTGCTTCCCTCATCTAATAGCGTGAGAACATTTCTCCAGAACTAACAAGGATTTTAAATTCGCTGGGGTGGACAACAACAAACAAAACCAAAAAAAGATCTGGAAATTTCCAGGGCTGAAACCGGAAAGACCCAATTTTGGATGTTATGCAAAGTAATAAGTCAATTTACTGAAGCGTGTTACCTACGTACGTAATTTCAGTTTTCAATGCAACCAGAATGAAGGATCGAACGGAATGGATTCATTCACGAATTTCCGAGAATGAACTCTTCCGAACTACGTCTAGCGTAAAGTTGTAGTAAATACTACGACCAATCAGAATTGAGGAGTATTAGGGAGTTGCGCACATGAACGAGTTCCTTCATGCATAAATTCTGCAGTCACGTGTCCTGCACACAGCCCATCGGCGCGTCATAATTGAATTCCAAAAAAAATAGTCGTCGTGTCGTCGTGGTCGTGGTGTTGGGGGTTGTTTGTGCGTTAAATGTAGTTTAATGGGTTAGAATTTAATCAATCACAAGTTGCTGAGCCTAAAGGCTTGCAAATATGAGCTATAGGTAAGTCCCATTCCCATTCCGATACGCTTTCCTTACATTAATTCGACAGTCGTTTTAGAATGACATGAAACAATTTAACTAAGCATAAGTCCAATTGGCGCAATTTAGCTTAAATGTGTGCAATATTCCGTAATCGAAAGTGCTCCATTTTTTAGAAACGTGGTCTGACAATGCAATGGAATGGCTTCGGCGTATTCGCAACCCCAGGAACAGGGACAATGGAAAGTTCTGGATGATCCGGGGATTGTTCAAATGTGTATCGCTGAAGGATTCCGGTGATAAAAACAAGCCAAATCACTTTTGCCTGACTTTGTCCAATGCAAAGTCGTTTTCCTATAAAGAATCAATTGAGTTCCATAATTAACTTTCGACTTTTGAAACTTAGGAAGCGCTTGGTGAGAATTATTGATTACCTCCGCCAAAGGCCAAAATTTTCTCAGTATTGACAAAATTGTTGTTTTCATCCAGAAATCTTTCGGGTCGAAAAGTATGGGGATCTCCCCATATTTTCTCATCCATGTGAATCATGGCATTGTTAATCCCAGTGAAAACGTCCTTCTTCACATTATACTTGCCAATTTTTGTGTCACAATTTGCAGTGCGGCCGTTGCAGGGCACAATGTTTGCAAATCGTAGCGTCTCCCACAAAACAGCTTCACAGTAACGTAGGCTAAAATTAAGGGGAAATGCAAGTTGTACAAGAATTAGAATTTGATGATTGAACGGTTTTACTTGGCTGTCAAGGACGCTTGGGACCCGATCCCTTCCAACGACCTGGTCAAGTTCTTCTTGTGCCTTTTTCTGAACCCAAGGGTACTTGACCAGGTACAGAACCGCGAATTCAATCGAATTGGCCGTTGTATCCAGTCCTCTATTCCAATAAATCACAAAGTCAGTTGCCTATCTTAGTAATTTAATATAATGTTAGTATACCCAAACAATAAATCGACACAGGTCACCACATACTGGTCATCTGATAAAATATGGATCACATTTAACTTTGGTTAGCTTTGGTCACATTGGTTAACTTAATTCCTGTCACAATCGAAAATATTGTGAGGTAATACCTGTGTAGATACTTTTTGGGTCTGCTTTGTCTTCATCAATTTTCTTCAAAAAGTGATCAATGAAATCATGTTGGTTGACCAAGTAGGATCCCGTTTTGCGTCTTTCCTTTCCAATATCCTAAACCAGTGAAAATAATGAAAATAAGTTACGTCCACAAGTTTGGTACTTTGTGTTCTTAAATTCTTATTACCAGAAAGAAATCGTGACAACAAGCGAAGCTCGGTCGCTTGGCCCGACTTGGAGAACATCCAGGAATGTATCGGAGAATAGGGAAAGCCCATTCTGGATCTGTTTGGAACAAATTCAGAATTTGGAACAAATCGATTAAATTAAGTGGACCAATCTGCGTGTAATTAATCGAACCCAATCCAACATTGATTCTTGAAATGTCATCAACGGCGTGGATGAGTTCCTTAATCTTACGATCCTCATTTGAGAATCGATAACCAGCCATGACTCTCCAGAGTACATTGAAGGTAGGGATTTTGAAGGAATGGTGAAAATAGACTTCATCCCGCCCCTCTAATCGCTTCTCATCAATCATCTTCACAAAATCGGAAAGTTCTTCTTGTAGAAATACTTCTGCCGATTTCAACTCTCCAAATCCGAACGTCTTCAGTGTCCGAACTGAGAATTTCCGCATTTCCTTGTGAGGTTCTCCATCGCTCCACATCAGGCCTTTTCCAAAATTCAATTTTCATCAAAATTTGCAAGTTTAAAATTGATTAAGTTTCGCTGGACTGCTCTCAAGATCAAAGGTTCCCTACCCAAGTTTTGATCCAACATGTGCTCCCGGAAGCGAGGATGACTCGGGAATCGATGAGACCAATCAGATGCGTTCAAAACCTCCTTGGCAGCTTCATAGTCTTCCACAATTACTAGAAAATTCATACGAAATGAACGTTTGAAACAAAAGTTATAAGGGTGCAATTTTTTTGTTCCCTTTAACTTAGCTTTACCTCCGTGTTGACTCCCACCAGTCACACTGCAAACTTTCCCATACTTTTGTGAAATCCGATGTACTCGCTCATAGTGTTGACCCCTTAATCCTGCTGCTGCTACAATTTGTATCAGACCTCCAACAATAGGGAAATCAATTGCTCCTGGAAAAAGGGTAAATTAGAAATGAACTCCACATTTTCACGTTTCCAAACTTTCCTAAAGGAGCACCACTTTTTCGCTAACGTTTCTTACCTGGTGGGTAATTTCGTTCCTTTTTATGTTTTTCGTTTTGGACCACGTACCACCCAACCCATAGAGCCACCGTGACCAGTAACAGAAGCAACTCCACTATCATCTTGAATCCTAAAATCTATGCGTTTACCACTAAAGTTAAATTCTAACAATCTTGTATGCAAAATTCTGAACAATGGCTACTTGTTACTTTGCCTGATTTCAGTTTGACAATGACGAGTCTTCTTCATGTAAAAACGTTGGGACTTTAAAGATTTTCTTATATAATTAACATCCGTTGCGCTCATACCCATTAGAGTACTTCCC
This sequence comes from Anurida granaria, assembly GCA_034694825.1. Taxonomy (NCBI): domain Eukaryota; kingdom Metazoa; phylum Arthropoda; class Collembola; order Poduromorpha; family Neanuridae; genus Anurida; species Anurida granaria. Next base: position 7,518 of record JAQIWD010001641.1, on the reverse strand, counting down.
TCGACTGTCTTTTTACTGTTTTTTCCGATTCCCGTATTAATCAAAGTGACTGCAGTGGCGAGAAATGGAAAAGTATGTCATGTCATGTATGTAAAAAGAGAGACTGACCAAGCAAAATGAATGAATCCTCCCGGTGATATGACAAATTTTCTCACGGTTCGCCATTATTCATTTCGTCCACCGGAAGGGACGCCCAACCTGTACTCCATTGGAATAAAGTTAACTTAACTTATGATTTTTTACCAAAAAAAATGAACATAGGTAGACTTGATGAATTGAGGCAATCCACATAAGGATTTGGAGACAACAAGAACGGAAAGCGGTAGTGAATCCGTAAGAAACCAAAAAAAAACAAAACCAACGACGATTCTTCTTATGATTATAACTGTCCAATGCACTCTATTTAATTAGCAAAGTGAGAATAATTAATTGAACACTCGACAAGGGGAAGGATTTTAATTCACGATGTGGATTGGTGTGATTATTTCTTCTTTACAGCTCTGCAAAGAGGGGATCGATTGTGGGTAGGCGAAGACTCTGGACGATTTCAGGAACTTTCTCCGGTGAAAGACCTTTGACCTCGGCTAGTTTCTCCCGAATTTGATAAGTTATGGGCCCTTGGTGTTCCTTCCGCTTGGACTTTCCCAGGACCTCCATGAACTCTACCCGATCCCTGATTTCTTCAATCACTGGAATTGGGGTGGGAGAAGATTTAGAAATTGTCACTACAATTATAACTTTGTTGATGAATCATTGTTACGTTCATCGAGGCGTTCTTGGTTCAATTCAGCAGTGGATTTAGGTGGTTGAATTGGGCCCTGCTGAACTTTCTTCTTGGCGTCGACGCATTTCCCCATGAGACGATCCATAACTTCTTGCGATGGCTCAATGCCGTATGCCATCTTGTATGAAAATCGAACTTTCTCCACCTCTTTCCGAACTATTCAAGTTTTAACTCAAGATTTTGTAACTTTCTTTCGTTGAACTATGGTTATATTTCTGCCTCACCTGGAACATAGGTGTGAGGTTGAACGGGACAGTCCAAGGCTCCAGTGGCTTTAATTGCATCCAAACTCCGTCGTCCCCCGCCTACTTGATTGCCAAGACCCTGCCAGTGAAACTATTAATCAGCTCTGCAGTTATTAATAGGGAGGGGGGTTATAACTCCACCTTTTTCAATTTGTTAACATTTAGGCCACTAGGAATGTCCAGTCCAATTGCCCTGCCCTTCTCAACCCTTCGTCGTAGGTACTCTTGTCGCCGTGCCCAGGCCGTGGAACTTGATACCGGGGGAGTGTCATCTCCAGATCGCAGGAGTGATTGAAAGCCCTTTCTTTGCAAAGTGGTCAATCTCGTCTCGTTCATCAAAACTGGAACCAAAAGACTGTCATTTCAGATTAATTGCGAAATTTTGACTAATCGATTTATTGAGTCATGATTCATGCATGTCCCAATCTTACGGTTCACGAAAGCTTGAGTCTCTTGGCTGTAGGAAACTTTTGGTGACGAGAAGGCGCAGGCAGAAGGTTCACGGACTCCATTCTTGAAGTTGTTGGATGAGAGTGGACTGTAGTACTCCGGGTCCTTTGAGGAGGTCATTCTTGCAACAAACCCTGACCTAATCGCACAATCCTTGTACCTGGGCATTTGGATCTACTCAGGATCACTTCGTTTGGTTGAGTTTGATCGAAAATTCCAAACAGCGCAAAAGTAGAGGTATGAAAACTGAAACATCTCAAATTGGTAGGAGAGCTCAACAGCAGCAATGTCAAAGGTTGCGAGGTTGTAAACAATCGAGCATAACATCATTGGTTGTCATCGCAAATTTGGAGTCTCATGGATTGTGGCGTCGTCATGCGGTCTGTAGAATTTGAAACTTTAGAAGATAAGCCGAGGGCGATAAACTCAAGTGGGATCTTCTCACTTGTTTGCATTCTGCAAATTCCCCTTCACATTCCTTTGGATATTCCCTTCAAATCAGTAGCATCGCATTGTTATTCCTGTCACGTCACATTCTCCCATTGTGCTACTCTACGTGTCTTATCCTCACAAATCCAATGAGCGTACGAAATTTTACAAAGTTAAGAACCCTAACTGTAATTTTGTATCCTAGATTTCAACTTCAAGCAGCTGGGAATCATCGCCCGTATTCCATTATTCCAACTTTATCGAAACTCCAACAGGATTGTGAGAAATTTACTAAATTGCTGAATCCAATTCCCACCAATCGTCCACAATTTACTTCCGTGAGAATCATGAGCCATAGCACCTGTAAGGAGTCCAAGGATAAAGGGACTACTGAAGAAAAGGAAGAATTAGTTGCTAAAGCCAAAGAAAATGAAATGGAGGATCTCGAAGAAGAGCTTAGAAAGATCAACGAGAAGCTTCCAGTCAAGAAATTGGGAACTGCAGAGAAGTTAAAATTGGCAATTCGGGATTATGGAGGTACGGTGCTCGTGTTCCATGTCACCATGTCCATCATGTCACTCGGTTCTTGCTACCTCCTCGTGTCCAGGTGCGATTTCTCGGTTGACACAGACAATTCCGAACTTTTATATTCTTTTGATTACTTAAATAAGAATTTTGTATATTTTTACAGTGGCTTGGACATTGTGGGGCTCCTAAGTCGAATTGGGATCAGCGAGTCAATTCTAGAAAGCAGAATTACACAGGGTGGAAGTACATTCGTTCTGGCTTATGCGATACACAAAGTATTTGCACCTGTTCGTCTTGCCATTACGCTCACTGCCGTGCCTTTCATTGTCAAGAAGTTACGAGCTATTGGATTCCTTAAGAAACCTGTCTAACAATGGTCAATTATCAATCAACAAAAGGATATTCCAGCTTCTGTTCACATTGTGTCCGTCTTGTGATTCATCAACATTTAGTGCTGTAATTATTACCTCCAGTTTTATTATTAATGAGGATTTTTTTTATTTAGCAAAGTAATCAACAGTTAGGTCGTAAGCTGTAAATTTGTGGTCACCTCACTAAACACAAAGTGAATGAATGAAAAGTCAGTATAAGGTGCTCCAATGTCAGAAATCCACAGAATAAGAAACAAAAGTTTTATATTCCGATTGTTTACCTGGAATTTTTCCACTCCTGTGTACATCGTTTCATTACTTCATAAGTTTCCAGAATTCCATAATGGAAAGTCTTAAGAAAATGCTTGACTTTAAGAACTTTGTGAGAATCTTTTGCAATTCTAATTTTAGCAGTACCTAATAATTTGACCAAGTTTCGCAGATTTATCAGAAAATGTAGGGCAGTGGTGGGAGTGTTTATGTAATTTGATCCTCGTAAAAACTAAGGATGGATAAAGCTGAGCTATTAATTCATCTAACAATTGCTACCCCATTTTCCGTTTCACGTAATGCCCTACTGCCTTAGAGCAGCAACGTTGGGTCATTGGGTCAAACTCTGTCGAATTAAACATTCCACCCCTAGGTCATGCCTTAATTATAATTGGCGTAGCAATTAGCCAGGAATTGTGTACCAATTCATTGGAACTACGTGAGCTCATTTGATGGGAAAAGTGTCCAAAGCAATTGACGAAATCATAACAATAACACTAACTGGGAAGCGATGATGACTAATCCATGGGCTGATCCTTAGTCCTGGAGTCGTGGGAAAATTATTCAGGGGACATGAATTGGTGTTGACGACAATAAGTGACAAAAGACGAGCCGTCACGTCCCGTCCCACAGCACTGGAGAACCAGCTATGGATGGATGGATGGGGACAAATAATTATGAAATTGAAGTTAACAATTTTATTACCCAGTCCATTATCTCCTGCTGGTAATATTCCTCAGTTAGAAGGACGCCAGTTTTCAAAGAAGCCTTAAAATGGGCTTCATTTCATCAGAAAACTTTTTAGTTTTCAATTGAACGCTTCGGAAGCAACAACAAAAATCAACAATCAAGATTATTACTCAAGGCGTCTCCTACCTGTATGCTTCCTTGGCCCTTCATTACATTTCCTCGAAGAATTTACAATTTCCGTCAAAATGCCCAAGTGCCCTAAGTACTCTGACCGGGTCAACTTTTTCTTCGTCATCAACGGGAAGGAAGTTCCGATGAGGAAACAGTTGAATATCATGGAGAAATTCAGTAAGTAGAAGGGGGCGTGATGCGGCGGAGCGCTCATTTGCAAAGTGATTTGCAGCGATGGCGGCGACGCTGGAGATTATTGTAAATCTGACTCCTTTTGTTTTTGTCTTCCAGAAGCCAAAATCAGCGAATCGACAAAAGCCAATGGAACGCTTCTCCAGGCTCTTTCATTGGCTGCCACGACAGAGAGGGACTGGAACAAATCTGCACTTCCAGAAACTCGGATTCACGACGTTCAAGATGTTCGGAATGTTTTTCTTCAATTCTTCTCTTGTAAGATTTGTTATTTGCAAAATCAATTCGCAGCGCTGCCTCGTTTTTTGAAAATTGTGTACAATTTTGGACTGTTTTTGTTTGTTTTAGATGCAGACAAAGTCCTTTCGAACTCATCCTTGACCTGCCTCCAGAAGGTGGAAGGGCTCCTTGGTCTGCTGAATTCTACCGTGGGGATTGTGAATGCTTTGCTCCAGGGCCTGGACAACACTTGGCTCCTCAAGTATGGTTCCATTTCAGCAGAGTGCCTGGAGTATCAGTCCCCGCTGGAATTCCTGGAACTTCTTCCAATTGCGGACAAGATCCTTGGAAAGACTTACAAGGGGACCGTGGAGAAATTGGGAAAGTTGACAGTGACGCTTAAGACCATCCACCACTTTATGGAGAAGCGGAGTTTCGCCAAGCCCATCCAGCAGTTTTAGCATTCAAGGATGCCTAAAAAGGAGCAGCTGAAAAGATACAACAATTAATTTAGTTTGACATTTACCTATTCCTTTATCTTCTTTAGCCAAAGCTTTTCTTCAGTAATTGTACTTTGTTCCCTAGTACTGGAGTTACAGTTTAGAAAATATTTTCAAAGGTTTCCTTTTTGTGTATCAAAGATCATCAAATGCAGTATTAGACGTCTGACAATTGCTTGGTCTCCTAATTAATTAAGTATAGCCTTGTTTTGTACAGTACACTTTTGTTACACTTTCAGGAAAAGCATCATCCATTAATTCGGACTCTAAATTCATTAAGTTACAAACCTAGAACTCATTTTTGGGTTTCTTTTTCTCAACGCTCGTCTCATTAACGTTCAGTTCAGTTCAATAAATTCGACCTTTGACTAAAAAGTTGATAGATTTCCGTACCAAGAGATTCGTAACGAGACTAAACAACAAACTGTAAATTGAACACGTCGGTTGATATCATCATTACACAAGTTCTTATCGGCCTCCAGTCCTTGCAACTCCTTACCATGATGCAATTGCAATTAACTCAAGAAAAGACGCTGAATTACCCATGCGCTGATTACTATAAGTAAAGTAAGGACTTTCCGTCTTGGGGGCTGCCTGGAAAGCGTTTTGTTTTAGGGGTTTGGGAAGGAAATTAAAAACTGGTGAGTTGACAGGAAGAGACTTTAGAGATAACCTCTACACTTTGTAATTCCATCAACCTAGAAACATCCGTCCATTGAAGAAAACAGAGGCATTGGTTCTTTCCTTGTGGAAGAATATCTAAGGTCACAAATTATTTAGTTAGCGGTTATTGAATTTTAGAAAACTCCAAAAGTGTAACGAAGTTGACAAACGACAAGAAAGAAAAGCTCCAACTAAGTCCTTTTATCACTGCCGTTATATTTTCCCCTCCTCCTTCCATTCACTGGGAATAAACCGGCAGGGTTGTTCCGAATATTAAATTAATTATACCCCAAAAAACGATGGGGCTATCGCGTGTTGACAGTTTAGTGTGACATTGTGTCGTTTAGACTCCATGAATTATTCACCTCATCAAAGGTTAACTGGTGAAGCTACTCCTACTTCCCTCCCTACCTGTTTCGTCGGGTGCGTATGAACTTTCCTTTCTTTGGGTCTAAAAGGGAGTGACCTCGTCAGCAGGATAGAATTAAGGTAATCAAACAATTACTACTCTCCGTGTATTCTATTTTTCAAGCCTCCACTTTTAGCAGTTGGTCCTCGGGGTCAATGAAACATGCCAGGAGCAGCCAATGTGAAACGAGACCAAAGTGTAAGGAAAGATACGTGGTAGCTTTTCTCCCTGTAGGTCATAGACGCTTTCTCTTCGCTTTTTGTTGAAAAACTATTAAATCAGTTTCACGCTAAGCAAGGAAGGAAGCGAGAAGATAAAAGGATAAAAAAGTTGCTGAGAATTGAGTGCTTTCTCCTCTACTTTCTCTTCCAAAATCCACCCTTTCCGATTAGAAATCAGTGCGGGGTTAGGATGGATATCTTCTGGGTTTCTATAAAAACGGGATCTTATCTCCTTTACAAAACTTTCTCCATTAAAGTTCCTTGCAAACTCCACACGCGTTGCGTTTAATCCCAAGCGTCTGTGTAACATGATAACGTTCACGTTTTTTCTGGAAAGGAAAAAGTGCATGTTATTTTATTTTTAGAAACTTTTCCCCACTTCAGTGCATTTCTTTCCTTTGCATGATTCTGGAGCGTAAAAGCTTCCGGTGGTGGTGAAAGTTAATCAATAGAAGACCATCATTCCTGCCATCCTTTTAAAGCAGACCGGCGTATTTTTCCACCATTATAATTTACAGAGAATTTAAATATTTTCCATTGTTTACCTGGAAAGGGATACAAGGGGTGGTGGGGTGTTATAAATGGACTTCCGCCGCCCTGTGTCGTTACTCCCAAATTCCCATTTAGGAGTCCTCCACACCCTAATGGGAAACTGTGATTAATTCAACCTGTCCATAACTTTATGAGTCTGTCATGAAAGTCGTGATTCATTTAGTAAAACGTAGGAGCAGACGTGTGTTTCTAGTCCTCCCGTGCCACTTTTTTAGGCATAGGTTTCGGAATTTAAGGGGATGGAAAATGAGCACTTAAAGTGATTGAGCAGAAAAAAGGCAGGGCAATGCTGCGAATTCCACTTCCGGAAATTAGGCAAATTATGGACAATCACCAACTTATTTCGCAATTCGTAACACAGTTAAGGAGTTTGGTGGGGTTTTCTGGGGGCGTCGGCTCAGAGGACCACCTTCTCCATCGTCATCCTGCAAAAAAAAACTATGGGCCCACGCAAGATCCTCGGCTTTCCCTTTTTGGGTGGTTGCTAAAAAGGAGACATTTTGATTCACCTGAAGTCTTTTGGAAGGAGACGCATGTAGGACGTGTGTACGACTGACATTGACATTGCTAAAAACTGGCAAAAATTGGAGTACGGTGGACACAATTTGCAGAAAGTTGTGGCCGAGGTCATCAATGACCTCAAGTGATTCAGTTCCAAATAATTCAACTCGTGCCCCATGCTTGGTTGAAAAATAGTTCAAAGTTTGATAAGCCTGAACTCCATTCAATACTAAATGAGCTATTCGCAAATTGTAATTCACTTAATTGACTCAAAGTTCCATTTGATCTTTTGAGGTTTGATCCCTTTGTACCAATTTCATGCT
>JAQIWD010001640.1:0-11671 GCA_034694825.1 Anurida granaria | reverse complement strand
AAAACGTTTTATTGATTTTGGGCTAATGTCCCTTCCATCCTACGATCGAAAAATCAAAAATTTGTTTATTCCATGGTGTGACCTGAGGTCACGGACAGCGCTATCCGCGGTTGATGAGTAAAATGGAAAATGCGATCAAACCCCCAATTTGTTGAACGACTAAAAGCAGTGCCAACTTGATAAAATGCAGTTGGTACTGCTTATAAAACAGTCTCACTATTCAACTGCTCTAAAACAAAATAGCCCAATTAAGAGCCTCGGCTAAGTCGGGTGCCTCATTCGGTACTCCGTGGTTTTCTCAAGTTCACAAGCAAATAAAATTACTTTCCTGCCCAACTAAACATTCAATACGTCCCTGTAAAATTGACGCAGGTAGTCAGATGAGGATTCTAAAAATCACGACCTTTTGCTACAGAGTTTCTGTTGAGTAGAATTATTAATTTGAACTTTTATGACAAGGAAATCATTGGAAAACTTTGACGTTACTAAAATTTTCAATTGTGAATTTGAAAATAAATAATTCCATCAAATAGCACCTCTTCAGAATCGCTTGCCATTTCCATAGTGGTATCGATGATTCTTGTACGTCACCCCTGCGCGGACTTATAGAAATTATAAGATGCAGGGTTACAAGGTGAATTCTACCCAATATTAGTCCTGTTTCCATGGGTTGTCTAGTCGTTAATCCCGGTGTTTCAAATTAGAATTTTAAGCGGTTTGAAACAACTCCACGTCCTCTGTCTGAACCGAGAGCGTTTGACACCTACCTCGGATCTCAAACTAAATTTATGGAAAGTTCAAGCTGATTAAGGCGATAATTTTGGTTGTCGAGGATGCTGTGCATTGTTTTAAAATTAAAAATGCATATAAACGTGGGTTGATCCCGCAGGGCGAATATACTTAATGAAAGGATAAACTTATTAATGTTTGAAGGATAATTAGCTTCATGTGATGGAACTTTTTACCTGAAGGTTATTTTGCCTGTTCTGATGCACAAAAATATTGTGAACTCTTCTTGTATCGTGTCTCTTGCGTTACTTTTTTGGTGGTTACATAAGAATAATAACGGTATCCACCAAATGTCATTCTCACCCCTGCTTTTCTGTATTTTGCAATGGAGAGTAAATCCTGAAAGCCAGTGATGGAGCAAGAAATCTGTCGATTGGAGGCATTAGCTCAGTGTGAAAGAGCGTCTTGTGCAAAGCTGTCGTAGTACCAGTATTGTTCCTAAACTACAAGTTGAATAATTCATTGCTAACTTACTTGGATTAACTAACATTGCCATGAAGTTGACACCGTTTGAAAAATTCAATCTCTTCATTATAACACATATCTTTTCCGCTTTTGTTCTAGTTCCTGTTGCTATTTTAAAAATTTTCACAATTTTGCTCAACTTTGTACACAATGCGGTCTCATCACCCTACACACAGGAAAAGCACGCAGAGAAAGTTAAATATGTTCAAAAACAAGTAAGCGACAAGTTTATATTCAATTAGTACCAGTTCATGTTCAGCCCCCCAATTAGAAATGCGAATAATTAGCCAGAATCACCGATTTGCTCTTTTTGTAACTGTTGTCGTCCTTTAAAAGTTTTTGAACTTTAATTCTTTTAATCTGTAGATATTGGATTGGATTGCAACTGGACGGAAAACCAAAATGTGCACTGGAAGAAAGGCTTGGGCCAACTTGTCCGTTCGTAAAGCAATGTACAAGGATTGGATGACGGGAATCAACGTGGACATGGGTGACATTGTGAAAATCGATACGTTTAAGAAGGTTAGAATGGCGGCAACGTCGTGAAATTAATACAAGTGTGTTGCCTTCACGCAAACATCAGTCTAGTTATTATAAAATATTGTCCTTAAATTTGTTCTTAAAGACAGTTACGTTGGAGCCTTTGATGACCATGGAACAACTAACGGCCACGTTAATTCCATTGGGTTGGACAATACCCGTAGTACCAGAGTTGAACGACCTTACAATCGGTAGCTATGAACGAAATTTAGTTTAATCCAACTTCCTTTTATTAATTTGATTTAAGTATAATTAATTGATTCATTGAATATTCGAAATTTAAATTTTAGGTGGTTTGATTGCCGGCGCTGGAGTAGAAACGTCTTCTCACAAATATGGACTTATTCACAACATTTGTGTTTCCTACGAAATTGTTTTGTCAGACGGTCAAGTTGTCACGTGCACAAAGGTTTTGAATTTAATATTTATTACTTTACCTTTGATAATTATAAGTTGTATTTTTAGGATGACCGCTCAGACTTATTCCATGCCATCTCTGGGTCTTGTGGAACGCTCGGATTCATCACCGCTGTTGAAGTCAAGATAATTCCAGCCAAAAAGTGAGTTCATATTTCTAGATTTAGCTGCGTCGGAAGAACATTTTGATGCAACGAAATTATTCGTTCTCTAGCATATTGTGAATGTACCATATCAGATCATAATTTTGATTATTTGAATAGGCATTTAACTTTAATTACTTTATTCCTTTTTCCAGATACGTGAAGTTGGAATACATGCCCGTAAAATCTTTGGATGAAATAGTGTCAACTTTTGAAAAAGAAACGTTTAGGGAATCTGGTAACGAGTTTGTGGAGGGAATTATGTACAGTTTGAACAGCGGAATAATTATGACGGGAGACATGACAGATGAAGCTGAACCTGGAAAAGTAAGAAATATTAAAATACTGATAACTATTAAACAAAATAGAAAAACCCTCTCAAATAAATGTAAAGATTTGAGCGTAAATATTTCAATGTGATAAACATTTTGATGAACGAATAATTTACCAAGTACCAACTGAGGTGGGACAATTTTACTTTGAAATTTTTGTAGGTGAACTCAGTTTGCCGATGGTACAAGCCCTGGTTTTACAAGCACGCAGAACAATTTTTGAAAACAAATCCGTCTGAAAATGTCGTCGAATACTTCCCACTACGAGATTATTATCACAGACATTCTCAAGCTTTATTTTGGGAGTTAGAGTACATGATACCTTATACAAGTAATATCGTATTTCGATATTTATTTGGATGGATTCTACCTCTACGCGTATGGATGCTCAAACTCTTCACGCCACATTTTATTAGGAAAGTTGTTGACAAGAATCATGTCACGCAAGATTTTCTAGTTCCCATTGAAAAATTAAAAGAATCTTTAATTTTGACACATGAAGAAATGGAGGTATGTCTTATACATTATTGTCAAATATACGATGATGTGAATTTAGTTGAAACTTCTTATTGATGCAAGTTTTTATAACTCTGTGTAGGTCTATCCCATTTGGCTCTGCCCCGCTAAGTTAATGAATACTCCAGGTGGCCCTCGATTTTTAACCGATGCTGACGAAATGTACGTAGATTTTGGGGTTTACGGAATGACACAGCGCGACGATTACGAGTTGGTGAAATCTGCTAGGAAGCTGGAGTTGTTTTGTATCAAAAACCGTGGGTAAGCGCCATCTGCCGACGCTACTTTATTATCTCACAATACAATTTACATACAAAATAGTAGTGCGAGAAAATGATTAAATTAACTATATAGCGTAAACGTTATACATTTAATTGTTATGAGCAAGAAGGCTTAGTTGTAAAGTTATTTAAGGCTTCAAAAGATTTCATGTTTTGTGACTCCTTCACTCCTTGATGAATTCTGATTTTGTTAAATATTTGTAAACTACGAGAAAATATTTTTACCTATAATGAGTCGGCTATTCTTAAAATTGTTTCTTTTCCTTGATAACCCCCGATTTATTAACTAAAAAATATAAAATTTCTTAAAATTGTTTAATAATTTTGCAGGTACCAGGCGCTGTACTCTGATATTTGTCTGACTAAGGAAGAATTTGGTGAAATGTACGACCTAACTCTGTACAACAGAGTTCGCGAGCAGCTCAAGTGCGAAGACGCCTTTCCTGATGTTTATGATAAGGTGCGCAGAGAAGTCCGGAAATAGAGGGTGACAAATACTTCAGCGGCTTTTCTTGGATTCGAAGCCAATCATTTTCAACTTTAAACATTTTAAACAAGATTACAGCATTGCGAATAAAGTTTTTTTGCGAGTCATTCTAGGATACAATAGAAAAATTTCAATAAACGATTCCCTCAGCTACGATAGAAAAAAACGCTGCAACTTCTTCTGCTACGTTGTTGTTTGTAACTTCTGCAATAGAATTCGGGACTTCCTTAAATAAGGTCAATTCTGTTAGCCGTCAACTCAGAATTATTAAACATAGATCCAATAGATGATGATTGCGACTTGTGGACATTGGCGTTTTGCGCGTTTGACAAAGCAGCAATCAAAATGCCTACTTTTTTAGAAAAATAAATAAATAAAAATCAGCAAAAATATTTTTGGTATGGGTTCACTCATCTAGCAAGATATTGGCACGACTCTTGCCAATTTCTGTGGGACAAACAGGGAATGCTCGCATTGCGTTGAATATATTTGTCGCCATTCCCGGTTGCTTGCATTGAATCCATCATTTTCAGGTAGCGACTTTAAATTTGCCTCCAAGTTTTGTTTTAACCGAGCATAACCAAGTGTAGTTTAAGGAAACTCCTTCGAAAAGTGTGTAGATTTGATTTTGCTACCAGATCATTGTATTCAAGTTGAGCTTCCCGGTTACACCAATTTCACACTAACGTAAGCGCTCATCTTGCTAAGCTTATGGCGTGCTTTATTTAGTTAAGTTAAGTAATTCCCAATTACAATTTTTCTGTCTGATATTATGTACCTTGTTATAGGAATTCTTATATATATTTGTATATATGTATTGTAATTGTAAATTAACATGTTAATCTACAATTCCAAATTCATGTAAACTAATGTACGCTTGAAATACCTCAAAATTATTTTAATTAATTTAATTCAACAGTATTTTTCTAATACAGCAGTAGCCCAGCCCTGTTGCTGGTGTTGAGTGCGACAAAGAAACTCGTGGTGCATCTGGGAAAAAAAAAGAATTCAGAATTTGTTTGGTATTGGTTTTAATCTGAATCTGAGAAACAATTTAATTTAATTAAAATTCATTCTTCTTCTAACCATTAATTTTCTTTCTTCAATCTTAATTGGCTCTTATTATCCTGTATTCGTTCTGCCAAAAAGTGACATTGGATTAGACGAGGACGCAGTGCAGGTAGGATCAACCGGCAGCCTAGCTCACGGTACAACAGAGTATCAGAATTAACGTGGGTAATGTCAGTCGTGTTATGTCGGTCCGGGTATAATCACAGTCTTTACGATTTCGAATTAGAAAAATTGCATATTGTAGAGAACAAAGCGAAGTCGGAACCCACCATTTTCCCCCCAAGCCAACCCCCAACCCAAGACAATTTAACAAGTACTACCACCTTGGAACATCGACAAACGACAAGAGGAGAGAAACTCACGGTTTGACTTAGTGCTCAGCTGGCTGAAGAAATTGATTTGCTGTCAATAAAAGGTAGTTTACATAGGAACCACACCAGAGTGGACACGGGATGTATGCTAAGTTGTTTCTTTTGTCTAATTTTTATCATCGGTTGATCTTTGTCACAGTCGAGATTCGAGGAAAGACCTAATCATGCTTGGAGAGACAACAATTCCAAAGCACCAGTCCACAGCGAATTCTTTGGATCAGTTTGTGACGGTAGCGAAATCGCTGGTGGGAAAGGAAGTAGTTGAGGTCATAAAGCAAGCTCTAGATGCCCCAGGTGTATTCACATTCACAGAGCTATCCGAGATACCAAGTGTACAGCAGGTACTTTTATTATAATAATTATCATTCTACATTACGACTTAAGTTATGACATGCCTTATTGATTGCATTTGTTTTGTGTTTAGTTGGCCGGAGGAGAACTGAATGGCTATTGGGACTTACTCCAAATATTTTCTTACGGGACGTTCAAGGATTATGTCGCCAGGAAGCAGGAGTTGCCTGAACTATCCATGAATCAAACTCGAAAACTTATGCATCTCACCATCATTACGCTTTCCGAACAAGGGAAATGCATTCCTTATACCGTCTTGTTGGAGGAACTAGGAATTTCCAATCTTCGTGAACTGGAGGATCTCATCATCGAAGCTATTTATTCTGGTAAGCGGAAGGGATATGGAATGTTACAAGTTTGCGTATCTTACAAACCCAAGTGCCTAAAGGCATTTCCTTGTTTATAGAAATTATTCAAGGGAAGTTGGATCAGCGGCGAGGCCTCCTCGAGGTGGACACCTCCATTGGTCGTGATATAAGAAAAGAAGATATTCCTACCATCACCTCAACTTTGGAGAGTTGGTACGACACCTGCGAAACTGTTCTGACCTCCCTTCAGACTCAGGTGGATCGAGCAAATGCCGAAAAAGTTCAAAAGAATCAGCGGAAGGAAGCATTGGAGCAGGAGGTAAGACAGAAATCATCTAATTCCCTTGAGCTCTTTTGATCCGTCGAATTATATCTTATCTTAATCTCCATGTTATCTTAGATTATCAATTTGAAGAAATCCATCAAAATCCAGTCTCAGGATGTTGATGAAGCTTACGGGGGTGGCAATGACTCACGTGAAGCTCTTGGGGTGGAGAAGACGCCGAAGAAGGCGATGAAGAAAACAATTGGGAGAGGAGGGAAGTTGTTCAAGTAATCAATTAATTGGAAGAGGAGGAAGAATAACGAATCAATCTAATTCTAATTCTAAATTGCTCATCTAAATGTAAATTACATCCATAATTCATACATTTTCAATTGGCTGTCATCACGGGCACTGTTACTGGACTGGAATAAATAAGGCCTTATTGTCCAGGTCAGTTCCAGAGGTCATGAATTCTCACTGGAAGGAAAGGAATTTATTGAACTGCTAGATGGCGCATGTGATTTCATTAGTTGGGCGAGGCCCCGCGGCGCAACTCGACTTTTTGCTCCTTTCAACAAAACTTTTGGCAAAATAATAAAGACTTTTCATTTTTTTCCTGAATGTTAATTATCAAACAAAAATTTTAATTAACGTGTCAAGTGTCAAGTAACTTAATACACCATCACTTCCCCACTTTTCTGGCCACGCCTGCCAGCGATTCAAGTACTCTTCTGGCTTCCAGACGGTAACTTTATAAGTAAGTACTTTTATTATCATAACATGTAAATTAGAAAGGGTATGAACATCTGTTCCTGTTGTTACATCAAATGCAGACTATTACCCTCATTGTCGTAACTTTTGCCTGTTCACAGGATCGTTGCGTTGTAAAACCATCTTGATTATACACCACCGCGGAAGAGAGACAACCCGAATCATATCAGTGATTGTGATCCTTCCTTGGAACAACACTTCACGGACGAAAGTGGGTTGAAGTCTGACCCCATTATCGTCATGAGTGAGCAAAGTGAGACTGTGACACGACGGAGACCTATTGTAAAGAAGGATGAAGACAGCACAGCTGTTGCCAAAGGAGATGACCCTGACGTGAAGAATGACTCAGATGGTGAAGATGCAGATTCCAAAGTAGCTCGACTTACGCTTATGGAAGAAGTTTTACTACTTGGACTTAAAGATAAGGAGGTCAGTGCTCATTGGTTATTTTCGTCGATTAATAAGTGTATAGGTGATTGAGCAATAACCTCATGCTTGATTTTTGATTCCAGGGCTATACATCTTTTTGGAATGACTGCATATCCAGTGGTCTCCGTGGTTGTATCCTGATTGAGTTAGCAATAAGGGGGAAGATTGAGTTGGAGAAAGCTGGAATGAGAAGGCGGAGCTTAGCTTGCCGAAAGGTGCTCGTCAAGAATGGAAGTCCATGTTGTGACGTTCTTTTAGATGAAGCCCTGAAACACATCAAAGATACGGAGCCTCCGGAAACTGTTCAAAGTTGGATAGAATATCTTAGTGGTAAGAGAAATAAACTTAGGCCAACTAGCCTTCGTTTTTTCTCGGAATTTGGGATTCATTCCTTTACTTTACATTTTTCAGGTGAAACTTGGAACCCGTTGAAGTTGTCCTATCAGTTGAAGAATGTGAGGGAGCGACTAGCCAAGAATCTTGTTGAGAAAGGGGTGCTTACAACAGAGAAACAGAACTTTCTTCTTTTTGATATGACTACACATCCACTAGTGGATAACTTGACCAAGACTAGGCTTGTCAAAAAGGTAAGCCCGTATCCCGTCTCCTTAGCGTAATTAATTCCCCTTAACCTTGTAAGCTGTAGATTAGCAAACTATTTTAGTAATCGCTTTAATTAACGTTTCAGCTCCAAGAGGCTGTTCTTTCAAAATGGGTCAACGATCCTCATCGGATGGACAAACGAGTGTTGTCTATAATCTACATGGCTCATTCTTCAGATGTCCTTGAAAATGTCTTTGCTCCGCTAAATGATGATGACTATGAGGTGGCAATGAGGCGAGTGCGAGAGTTGATGGACCTTGACCTGGACGCCGAGAGTGGTAAACCAAATGCAAACGAAACCATGTGGGCCGTTATTTCGGCTTTCGTCAAATAACTTCCCAGTCCCTCCCAAAGGTGATCATCACTTGGCAAAGGTGCAGGTGGTAGACATTTTAGTCACCTTTGACACGATAAACTTACTTCAACTTCAACTTAACCACTAATGATACAAAGTTGGAGTCATTCCAAAACGATCCTTCCTCCCCAATGGTAATTTAAATGAGAGGATTAAAATTAATTGCACGGCCATTGTTAAATTGAAGAATAATTATTTTAGTAGTAATACTAGGTTTACTGCCATCTTAGAAATAAGTTCCAAGTCATTTGATTTCCAATTAACAAAACAACGCCCACGACTATCCTTTGAATTTCATTTCTTGATAGCAAGCTACTAAGCAAAAAATAAGCTAAACCTTGTTTTGATTCAATATGTGATTCTTCGATCAGGAATAATTTATTTAAGTAAAAAAATTTTCAAACAGTTTCCCTGTTTTTCCGCAGCAAAGGTTCGCCTGAGTAATTAGATTATGGAATTCCTGTATTTAGCGTTTTTCAATTAATTCTAACCAATCGTACTTAGCGTAGTGGCGGTGAGAGAAGAAGGGCTCCTCCAAGGTCACTTTTGTAAAGTGCTATCGAGAATAAGAATAAAACGAAAACTTTAGGTTATTTACGCTTTTAATTTTCAGTGATTGGTCAGCGCAGATTTTTTTAAGGGCAAGGACATGACATGAAGATCGCCTTAATTAGTTCATTAAACCCAATTTAATATTATGACACGCTAAACCGAAACCCTAGTAGTGTTAGACCGTGTTTTAATGTGAAATTACCAGGTTAGTTGTGAGGTTATATAGAATCTAGATTCCCATTTGCTTGAACCGGCCAACATGTTCCCTGGAGATGATAAGTTTTTGAATTTGGGAAGTTCCTTCGTAAATCTGGAAGATCTTGGCATCACGCATCAATTTCTCCACTGGGTACTCTGTGTTGAATCCATTCCCACCGAAAATCTGCAACATAATTAACACCATGAAACCATGCTAGCCGCCAATTAGTTTTAACTTTCCCGTTTATGAATTTTACCTGGACGGCATCAGCGGCAGATTTGTTGGCCACTTCGGAAGCAATACATTTGGCGATACTGGCATAGTAAGTATTCCTCCGCTTATTATCAATCTCCCAACAAGCTCTGTGTGTGATTAGTCTCGACACTTCTACACCAATGGCCATGTCTGAAAGTACACAAAATGGTCGAGGCTGATTATAACTGAGCGTTTAGGTCAGCTAGCAAGATGAGACTCACCTGCGAGCATAGTAGCAACTGCCTGATGGTTGACGATTTCAGTCCCAAACGTTTTTCTCTCCAAGGCATACCTTGTGGCTTCATCCAGGCACCTTTGTGCTAAACCAACGGCACCTGCAGCCACCTGTAGCATTCAAGTTAGGAATTAGCGGAATTGAACAATTTGAGGAGAGTAATGGCCATTTCCGTGGATTGTAACATACCACAGGTCGTGTTTTGTCAAATGCCCCCATGGCATACTTGAATCCAGCACCAACTTCCCCAAGTACATTCTCCTTTTTCAGCACAACGTCTTCGAAGGTTATTCCTCGCGTATCGGAACATCTCTGGCCCATGTTAATTTCCTACAAAAAGCATGTGGGAAGTAAATTGAATGTGGCAAGCAGGGTTTAAGTTGGTATATGCGTTTCATCTACCTTTCTTCCGACAGTGACTCCAGGGGTTTTGGCGTCGAGGACGAAACCAGTAAAGGCTTTTCCAGTGGGAGCTTTTGGATCCGGGTCAGTTCTGGCTAAGAGAAAGAACCAGGAGGCTACACCAGCTGATGTGATCCACATTTTCTGTCCATTGATAACCCACTCATCTCCCTTCTTGACTGCCTTAGTTTTGAGACCAGCGACGTCAGAACCAGCGCCAGGTTCAGTTACACAGTAAGCCTAGTAGAACAATTTTCACCTTTATGTCATTGGTATGCATGAATTTTTCACTCTAGTTTCACTTACACAAATAATCGGTTCCTCAATAAGCCGTCCCAAATATTTCTTCTTCTGCTCCTCAGAGCCTGCAATGACGACCGGGGCACCCTAAATATTCCATTGAAATTGAAAATATAAGGTACTTACGCTAGTAAAATTAGAAAAGTTAGTCAAGTCGAACATACACCCAAATCATTTGTGTGAATTGCATTGAAGATCCCGGAACACCCGTAAGCGAATTCTTCAATTACTAAACAATCTTCGAGTAAACTCAGGCCAGAACCACCTGGAATATTCAAAACATGTAGGGTTAGACAAGGTTACCACGCCAGTTTACCGTCAATTTACCATATTTCTCGGGTACAAAACCGTTGAGCAGCCCTAGCTCCCACGCTTTTTTGTGGATGTCAAATGGGAATTTCATGGATTTGTCATACTCGGCTGCACGTGGAAGGATTTCGTCTCTGGAGAACTTCCTTGCCAATTGTTGTAGCTCTCGTTGAGTTTCAGTAAGTTCTGCATAAGGTAATTAATCAGATTAGGATTTATGATGACATGCAAATGACATTCAACATTGAATTACATGCTTATAAAGTTTAAGCTGTTCTTACGAAAATTGTATCCAATGTCTCCAGCATTTTGAGAGGAGCGGAATCCCGAAGTCGTTGAAATACATCGTCTGAGGAAATTGAAGCCCTGGCAAATAACAAAGTAAGGTGGATTAAAATATCAGGTGAAGGTGAAAAGGGACTTTCCGTGGCCGTAAAACCGACCCAAAGTTTTGCTTTTAAAAATGTCTTTTCTAACCTGACTACTCCTTGGATTGAAGATGTGTTTTGGGACGTTGATCATTGTCGTGCAAGGGTAATCTAAATCCCTCAATTTAAAGGTGTGAATGTGTTGTTGTCCTAAATTATGTTGTTGTCCTTTCTCCTTTCTCTCAGCTGACAGACTGATGACACGCAGACACGGCACACACACACGGCACACACGGCAGTACGCAAGGATGAACAAGAGGAACCCCACAAACTCCGACACCACAGGCAGGCAACATATGTGGGCATAATAGAATTGTTCAAACCAAAAAATGAAAGAAAATTTAGCATTTAGCCAAATTATCGGAGTTACAATCTCTATATATAAAATCGTCCATCTGTTTGTCTGTCTGTTTGTTTGTCTGTTCCACTACTCCTCCTAAACCACTCAACCGATTTGGTCGAGTAATAGCTCATTTTTTTCAGGAGGTCAAGGCGCT
>JAQIWD010001639.1:0-11673 GCA_034694825.1 Anurida granaria | reverse complement strand
GACGACGTTTGGCCCGGAAAATTATTCATCACCCATCGTTTGGAACATTTTATATAAGCACAAAGTGTCCCATTTTTCAAGTTGTTCTAATAATTGAAAACTCGTTTAAACAATTTTAATATGTACATACAATTGATTTAAAGATTTTTTACTAACTCGCGGGTATTACAGCCCATACTTCTTCTTCTCCTTGGTGGTGGGGTTGGAGTTCAAATACTGATTTTATTATTAGGATTAGGGGCCCTATACCTCAATACAGACTACTAAGGAAACAGTATACAAACACATAACATCAAAGGTTTAAATTTAAAGCTAGAGTTAAATAGGTTTAATGTTTTCCTACTGTTTGCTCATTACAGTGTATAATTTATCAAGTAAGGAAAGCGTTTGTATTTACTTTAATCAATTTTAAAGCTGAGTCCCAATGTTGCTTGTGAAATAAAAGAAATCCCCAGAATCATTAAAAGTCAATGCGATGACGAAAAAATTATGAACGTTTGAAAAATGCATTCACTTGACAGTGATTTCTCAGAGAGTGACGTGACAAAGGAATGACGCCAGTGCGCTTGCGCAAAGCGAAATTCCTGTGTATAAAATATATCACAGGGAAACAATAAAACGCTAATTAGATGAATCGTGATTCCTCCAGACAAATTCAGAGTTAATAAAAACAAGTTTTTTTTATTTCGGAGTTGCAAATAAATCTGAAATTATTGGGAATAAAATCAAAAGTTGCAATGTAGTTTTTATTTTCCAAGTTTCAAATGGAATCAGCCTTTCTTATTTATACTATATATGACAACCAAGTAGGGGTTTTCCGCTATCGGGTTTTTTCAAAACATTCCAAATTGCCAACCAATGCAGCAATTGTTGATGAACAGGAAGTTTTTTTGAAATGGAGCTCACGACTGGGAATTTGGTATAAATGTTACCCCCAAAGCCCGAAAACTGCCACTGGCCGTTCTACAAACGCCCAGACCGAGGTGTGGGAGTTTTTTAAGACCAGCCGCAACTAGTTGTGGCCCTTTTAAACCTAACCCACACCTAGGTGTGGCTATTTCGGCCTTTGGGTGTAACATAAATAAATATAAATAAATACTCATTTTCAGATATACACAAGAGTCCAATGCGGAGAGTTGGTTGCTGTCAAACTCCACCCGGAAGCAAACAATTCCACACTTGGCAAAAAGCTGCATAAAATTATTTAAATCAAGTGATTCATACAACTACCCCAACACTCCCGAATGTTTGTGACAGTTATCCAGAAAATATTGCATTGTTATCCAATTCTGGCACGTTTTGGAGTCATACGAACTTGTCAACTCAACGAAAATCGACCTCACACTTAAAACTTTTTCTTTTCTGTTTTCTCAGCAAGTAGGTACTCTTCATATCCAAAAGAAATTCAAAGTTATAGAAAATTATTACGAATGTAGAAACGATATTTTGAAATCATAGAAACGAATTTATGGATTACGTTTACGGCGTAACGACGATACGTTTGGCCTTGCTTTAGCATGAGAAGAAATTTTGCACTTCCTTCATTCCTCGTTGCTCCTTTCCATTCTGCTGAATGACAAAAAGGCTCCAGCGCATGATCAGGCCGATAATGTCTCCACTCTCAGTGTCGCTTGAAGTTAGGATGCCAAGACCAGTCTCCAGTTTCCGAAACATCCCAGGAAGGTAGACAGAGGTCAGGGTGAAAAAGGTAAGGAAAGTGTAATGGAAAACTGTGGTGGCCTAAAGCAATGTGAACCAAACGAGTTCGTAGGCAACGGAGGATGAGCGCAGTGTTTACGACGGGGGTCTCGTGACCTTGGGTGACCCTCGATCTCATCATATCCTCCGTGAACACATTGAAACTGGAAATCCAGAAGCCCCAATCCTTGCGTTTGCCCGTGACTACTTCGAGCTAATTCCCAAAGTGGTGGGGAAATCAACGAAGAATCAATCAGAGACCAAGGAGGTTGAATTTATGCCAATGTAGAAACGAGCTTCAAAGTTGGTCGTGTCCCCAAAAATCGTTTGAACGTACAAGTATAAACAACAAAAGAACCAACAACGAGTGCTGACACAAGCGCAAATCGATGAGCGACGGCTGGTCACATGACTTGAGTGAACGATTTCTGGTCCACCACTCGGTGCCTTATATTCAAATGAGGTATACCGCAAGAATTATGCAAACTTGTACGTCCACTTGACATATAGTTTTAGCCTTTCGGCACATGTGGTTTGCTTGAAGAACTCCAGGAGAATGGAATAAGAAAAAATTAGGAAAGGAATAAAGTGAGATGATGAAATTCGCGCTTCAAGGTCGATTCAATGTTTTCCGCCGCTATTGCATTTCTAAAACGAGTTGCATCACATGGTTGACACAAATAAGTGACTGAAATCAAAGGAAATCCTTGGAATGAAAATGTCATTTCGGAAACTTCAATAATAGTATGAATATTTGTCATTTCAAGTTGAAACGGAAGCGAAACGCCGTTATCCTCCAGAAACAAGACGGAGACTAAAAGGTTACATTTTACCTTCCAGCTCATCAATAGAAGTGTATACCCAACAAAATCCGCACACCCATCGCCTGTACTTATGCCTGATTACCAGTCTGTTGTGAGTCAATGCACACTGAAAGACGATTGGCCCGGGTTGACCAATGCGGCTTCAATTTGCCATTTCAATATTTTTAGCTGTCATTCACTTCATTCCACGGTTTTGTGCCGTCGTTTCAAACAAAATTTCAGTTATAAATACCATTAACTGCGCAAAATCCTGATTTTCTGAAACGCAATAAAATAGGTCTACCAAAATTTGAATAAGACAAAAAACAGATGCAGTGTAGAAGGAAAGGAGAAAAATTATTATGGAATGTAAAATGCAAAGTTACTATTGAAAACTTTATGAATTGAATTTGTAAATTGAGAAAAGGGCCTGAAATATAAAAGTTTGGAAGGAGATAAGGTCGATGTGTGCTTGAACAAACAATACCACTTGACATATTTATTCCATTTCGGATCCCCGTGTTTTCTCATGATTACAAAATAGCAAAATTCCAATGGTAAAAAACCACTCCACTGATACAGTTGGAGTTGGATACTGACACAAATTTCCATTACTGTGTCAGCGTTATCACTCCGACAGATAAGGTGCTCCAATTTTGTTGCGACGCACCATTTTAACTGGTGTTCTAGCTTGGTGGATTGGTTCATTTCCTCACTTGCTTTTTCACCTCTAACAATTTATGCCATTTGTACTCATCCTACTCCACGAAAACTGTCTAGAGATAACAAAAAAAACTGCGTCTGAAAAATAAGATCTAGTGGATCAACCCTACGCCGCGAGAGAAATTCCACTTTCCAGAATTAAGGTATAACTTCTTGTATTTTTCATGGTTCAGCGACATGTTTAAGCCCCGGTAACTACAAAGATATTCTAACTGTTAGCTTACCATTATACTGCTCAGTAGCTCCTGTTTTTAGTGTCCGAACTCATCGTAGTTGTATATATAACCTTTTGCATCTATTAACTGGTACGTTGATAGAACATTTTAGTCGTGTCAATAAACAACCTTGAATTCAAAGACTTATTTGATTTTTCCTTAATAAAAAAGAGAACAAGAAATAAGCGTTTAAGAATTTGTTTTTATATTTTCAGATTGAAACATTACTTTCTAAAGTGAGAATTTGCGCTGTATCTTTTGCACTTTGAACCTTGATTGCAGGTATTTCGAATTCGTGAGTTGGAAGTTTGAAGAATCTCTTCAAACTTCTTTTGCACCTTGAAAAATGTTTTTTTTTTTCAATAACCATTCTGCGCAATCCTTAAGATATTGAAATTTCGTTCCAGAACAAATTTACTGTGAATTTAACTAGTTGAATGGTCACCAGATACTAAAATTCCCAAGTACGTTGTAATCGACTCAACTTTAAACGAAGTTTGAAAGCATTTCAATTCAACTGCAATTTTGAATAAAGTTACCTGGGCTAGTATGGTCGGGAAATTGTCAATGGGAAGCTTAATTCATGTCTTTCTGTTTGGTTTTTAGTCAGAATGTCGAGTACGTTTACCCCCAAGGCAGAACTGGAAATTTATTGGGCAGACGAAGGGAGTTGGGAGTTTATCCCAGAAACCCGTTATGAACTTCCTACTCCGTTGGAACTTGTGCGAGCAGCCGAAATTTCATATCTGACGGGAGGAAGCGATGTTTCCAAATTGAAGAAAGTGGAAGAACTTCTAGGAGGTAAACTTTATATTTCGCAATTAATAATTCGGCGTTTATATTTTACGATCATATTTTACTATTAGATTCCGGCTGGGTCAAGTATTGTTCATGTGAGAACAAAGACGATGGATACTTTGGAATTGCGTTTATCAGTTACAAATTTTTGCCTCGAAGGTTAATCATCGCTCATCGAGGAACAGTACCAACGACTGTGAAATCATGGGAGGCTAATGTAAATGGCATAATGAAGAATCAACATACAAGTCAACTAAGTTCTGCAGCTACGTTTGTACTCACACTGAAAGCGCAACAAGGTTTGGATATTTATTCATTGTCAATTACCGGCCATTCCCTTGGTGGTTGGTTGGCACAATGTACGACATTTGTTGCCCAGTACTTGGAAATTAGTCCATCAGGGAAGGAATTTAAAAAAAACGAAGCTGAAGAGGAACGCAGAATCCATGTTCACTGCCAAGTATTTGATAGCCCCGGAGCCAGGCAAATTTTGCAAAAGATACGTAACGAAAAACTGGGTGGAAAGAAAGGGTTTGAAGAATTGTTTCCCAACTTAGACATTACGAATTATGTGCTAGTTCCAAATCTTGTCAACTCGCTAAACGAGCACGTTGGCGAGCAAATAGAGCTAAACGAGCACGTTGGTGAGCAAATAGAGCTAAACGAGCACGTTGGTGAGCAAATAGAGCTAAACGCGCACGTTGGTGAGCAAATAGAGCTAAACGAGCACGTTGGTGAGCAAATAGAGCTAAACACGGAGTCCACAGCAACCAATAGATCTACGAAAACCCGAAACGCTTGGAAAAAATATATTGAAAAATCTGTAAATTTTTTAAAATCTATAAATTTTTTAAAATTAACAGAGACAGGTAGACATTTGAAAATTGTTTCAGACTCACATCCAATATCGAACTTTGTTAAAATTTTGTCACAAGAAAACTACGTGAAAAAGCGTGTTGAGATTTGGCCTTTTCTGCAAATCAAAAATTGGAGGAGTTCAGGTGAGATGAAATCGAACAAAGTAAGCGCTGTGGGTAAACACATTTTGACATGGACCAGTTATGCCTGCGAATATTTAAGCGATCGACTAACTTCACAGTTAGTTACTCAATCAAAACGATTATATCTGAAAACAGTGAACTATGACTATAGAAGCCTAAAACTAAACGTATTTTCTGGGACAGAACGTACTCTTTTGGAAACTTTATTTTTTTGGAAAGAAGGTGATGGGAATTCTGAGAATATAAAAGATGAGGACTTGAAATACATAGCTGATAATTTTACAAAAGTGGATTTTACACACCGTGTAATTAATTTAGCTGAATCCATAGAAGTTGCCACATTTATTGAGCGCGTTAAACGTCACGTGTACCAGCATGGAACAAAAAGTTCGGATGAACTTCCAAATCGGTTGGTCCTTTTTCTTCAGGTCGAAAGCATGCATTACAAACAAAAACTAATGAACAAATTTTTTACCCTTCGATATCAGGCAGATGAATCTATTCAAAGGATGCTAGAGGAGAAGCCCGTATTAGAGTTTGTGTATAAGGAAGAAGGGCACTCGAAAATAAGTCGAGAAAAATTTATTGATTTAGTTCGACTCCAAATTCTAGGGGCTATAAAGTTTCATAACCCTCAAAACTACGAGTATTTGTTACTAAAACCAAGTCATTTATCTAAATTCAAAAAACAGTTCTCAGGGGGTAATGTATTTTCTCAGAAACATTTTATAATATTTGATTGTTTGACCGACTCGACAGATCTGACTGACATTTTAAAATATGGGGCGAAAAAGACTGTAGAGCTTCGGTTAACTAATGAGGATGGTCTTGATTTAAACGTGAGTATAAAAGACTCATTATCACAAATTTATGTGAAAAACGTTATTTTTCAAGGTAGCTGCACAAAATTCGAAAACGTGTTTCCCGGTATTTGTGAAAACACTTTTAATTCTTATTTCAATTCAAACTTGTCAGATTTCTACCAATTAGTTCGCCGAGGGTCCAATTTTGACCTTTTTCCACGCTTACCTGGATTTCATGATGAAATCAATAATTATATTGAGGTTGGAGAATTTACATTGGGAAACTGTCGAGAACATGCTTACTTATTGTACGGCAAGAAAACGGACATTGGGACTTGCGATGAAATTTTAAAACGGGATGGATATTCTAACACTATTAAAACTAATATTGAATCGAAGGATAAGTCCATTTTAAAACTTCAAGAATACGCAAAATGCCACCCAGATGACTACATAAATCTGGTGTGTTGCTTACCCTATGCAAGAATGAGATGGGATTATCAATATAATCCAAAAGTCTATCAAACTCGTAAGTTTACATTTGAAAAGTGGAAAGTTATGGATAAAGTTGAGGATAAAGATTTTTTTGATAGTGATGGTGGTGAGGACAATGATGGTGATGGTGAGGATATTTATAAGCAAGGTGATTTTGCTAGTGAAGATGTCGATATGAAAGGTGATATTTGCATGGAAGATGTTGATAAGAATGATGATTTTGGTAGTGAAGATGTAGATACGAAAGGTGATTTATTCATGGAAGATGTGAATAAGAATAACGATTTTTGCACAGAGGCTATTGATAACGATGGTGATTTTGGTACTGCAAATAAATTGTATGATGAAGATAAGTTTGTAAACGAACTTAGAACGCAAAAAGTTGTTATTCTGGAAGGCCTCCCTGGAATGGGTAAATCTACAACCATTACGCGAATATGTAGTTCTTACAAGAATAAGAATCCTGATGTCCTAGTAATAAAAATAGAAGCAAAAAATGTAAAAGTTCCAAAGGAGGAAACTTTAAATTTGGTGCAAATTATCACCGATAGCATTAGGTTGAGCAACACGCTTGAAAAGTTTGTTTTCGAATTCCGTCTGAATTCTGTTAATTCTCATTCATCGCCTATTGATGAAAAAAACCCATTCTCAACAACTATTTTTCTTGACGCGTTAGATGAGATAGATTGCGATGCTAATTCACGCAATAAATTTTTATTAGCACTGTGTGAAATACATACGGTGAACCTTTTCATTAGCAGTCGGCCAGGTTTTCTTGAAGCAGTTTCTTTAAAAAAGATTCGAGATTCTTCTGTCCTAGCAAAATTTGTCCCATTGGCCGATTATTCGGGTTACTTCACCAATTATTGGAATGGCATTCTGGCACATGCTGAAAACTTTACTTTGATTGACAAAATGGCAAAAGCCTTAGTTACTTCGGCCGAAGTTCATCTGGGTATCGGTGAGGATGCTAACAATTTCCTTGGAATTTCTTTACACTTGCGTATGTTAGCAGAGGTGTATTTCAAAACAGTTAAAGAGACATTGAATACAAAAGGTTGTGAAGAATTTGAAACTTTTAAATTTTCATACACAATCTCAAGCCTGTATGAGAAGTTTATCCGTCGCAAATTTGAAATTTTTTTTATGGAAAAGTTAAATATTCCCAGTACAGTTACACCATACTTTGAACATTTAATTGTTGGCCCGATGCAAACTATAGAACAATTTGCGTTATTATCAAATCCGCATTCAAGGATTCACTATGACCACAAGTGTTGCGGTGACATTGTAAAATCAACTGAGGAGGAAAAGCAATTTGTGAAAAAAATTGGAATATTCATGCCAAATGGTGAATTTATTCATCGTACATTTGCCGAGTATTTTGTGGCTAAATTTACCTACAACAGAATATGGAAACTAATCAATTCTTTTAAAATGTCGGATCATGCATTCGAACCAGTATCTTTTTGTAAATATGATGCAGATTGGGTTGCATGCCATTGGTATGAAATTCTGGGTCTGCTTTCACACACAGATAGCAAAGTCATCAAAATTTTTATAAATGAATTCGCTGAATACGATAAGTTAGACAAAGCTCAAGTGAGATCAGTGACCTTCAAACCCCGCTACCGAAAACACATCCAACAGTACTATCAGGAAAGTTATTTAGAAAAGTTAGAGTTTTATGGAAGCCTAATTCGAGGCACTTTCTCAGAAATCAGAATTAGGAAAAGACACAGGTTCATTCAATATGACCTCACAACTAAGGAATACGATAAAGATAACGATCAAGAGAAACTTGTTTTCCGATTAATTGAGCATATGTACCAGATATACCGAAAAAATCGCATTGACACGCAATGGACGGTGAATTCCAGTAATATAGAAATTAAATTGAGGATGAGTCATATGGTATGCATTGGAAGTATTATCATCAAACCTTCCACCCCTGCAGTTAGTCTGCCAATAACACAGAATGCAACACGAGACGATTTATTTCAGAAATTATACGAGGAGCTAGTGAAGGAATTGCGAGTTTTGGAAATACCTGTTGATACGAAACAAATTACTATTCAATTTGTAGAGTCCGAATCACTAATTAAAAACTATGAAGATTTTAAAGTGAAGAATGCAATCCTCAAATGAAGTAGAATTCTTGCTACAATTGTGTAAATTCTTACTAGCTGCTTGAATAGCCAATTTGAATTAAATTCAGCTGATTCAGGTAACGCTGTGACACATTTAACAACCTATATTTCTATAGTACATATTATAGTTCTTTATTTCAAAGCCATTTTTATTATTTTTTCTGGTACAATAGTAATTTTTTTTTTTTGAAGTTTCCGAGCAAAACTTTTTTGATTCCCTTTGTAATTTTTCTGTGTTGGATTCCTGCTGATGATGCTTCGAACCAGAATACTTTGGATATTGAATCCATCTGCAGGAAATCGGGTAAAGCTTAAGCAATTTACAGATTTTGTAGGCAAAAATTAAAGTTTTATCTCACATTACTAGTAAAAATCGCAAGAAATTTAATTTTGGTATAGTTGGCAAAATATTTCATTTTTGATGACCTAGGGTTATGACTCCAAATAAAAAGCAAGACACTTCATGGTGTAAGCAAAAGAGAATTAGTTAATAACACTATATATCATGCAACAGTTATAAAATACAGACGATTCCTTTAAATGATTAATAGTGATAATTCTAGTTATGATTCAGATCTAATTACAGATATTCTGAATGTTACAATATATAATCTCCAATTCTTTTAAGCTAAACACGATAAAAATAATTAAATATTCAAGTATACCGGAAAAAATTATATTGGTTTTTTTTTAATCTCTTAATAAACCTAACACTTATCTAGCAGCTAAGTCCTTTGGAGTTAAGTTAATAATAGGTACTAAGAACTAGAATTTATTTGACACAATTATAGTAATTTGAAGAAATTCTTAAAATTGAAATAAATAATTTGCAGGTTGCAAAAATACAACAAAACAATACAATACTAATCGCATTGTTACAAGCACTGGCAAAAAGCATCAGTTGATGGTGTCTAGGCCATTGGAGGCGTTTCTGATGGACTGATATTGAAATTGCATTAGTTTTGATTGCATACTGGATTACTGTGTAATCTTTAGTTTATGTAATAAAGATAATTCCCTTAGTATTCTGCAAATTACATCTTCTGATTTAGTCACGGGTTTCTTCAAAGTAATCCACATCATGTACGTTGTCATGGTGATCAGCGTAAAGCTCGAGATAAGTCGCAGGAAGCAAATTAAAAATCAATTATTTTTAAATACTCTTACCTAACCATAATTTGTTCTCAACCAGTTACAATATAACTGTTTTCAGAATTGAGTAGAAGGCTGTTTCCTTGGTTTACGAAAACAAAAGCTCGAACGTTAATCGTGTCCAACTGATTGTTCTAGCGTTCCTGATGTTTCTTAAAATCCATTCATAATTCAACTTAAACTGTTGGTTTGCCAGGATCGTAAGCGGCGGGCCTCCAAACCGGAAAACTTTATGGGTTAATTTCCATCAGCGATTTATGGGTTTCCAAATTATCTAGAAATTGAGCTTGGATAAGATCTATCTGTAGACAAGAATCACAAAATCAAGTAATAAATTCTGTAAAGTTGTTCCTTAAAATTTACCACGTCACGTCAGAAAATGGAGTATTTTATTAGAATATGCTTCAAGAACTGATCCTTCATTAACTCGCTTTAGGAAACAAGAGTCGAGTATTCTTATCAAGTAATCAGCTACAAGAAAGGATCAATGAATATAACCAGGAAATTCCATTCCATTGGGTGTTTTAGGTTAAACTTTAGCATAACATTGCAGGAGCTACTGGTACTGGACAAGCAGTAGTGGCAGTACATGTGGCGTATGTGCATGTAGCTGCAGTGGACTGCGCATTGTTACATGGTGAGGGCGTAGTCGCTGTCCCTGCTACCGGAGTACCGGTAGCATCCAAGCATGCGGTGGTCATAGTTGGTACTGGATTTGCAGTCCTTGGATTGCATCTCAATTGCGGTGCCACACCAGCGCACATAAACTGGACAGAGCAAGCGGTAGGACATGGTGGATTTCTACAATGCATGACCCGTTTTATATACCTGTCAACTGATTTAATAACAAAGAAAATTATATATTAATTTCCGTCTTCATGAATTGTTTGGTTGTATGTTCATGTTTGGTAATTTAGCTCACCAAAACTTGCCCAACAACCATTGTTTATTCCAGCAGCAGAGTAAGGCACTGTAACAACGGCCGCCTGGATGCTTCCTACCATTAGGAATCCACACACAATTATTAAACTCAACTTCATTTTGATTGCTGGGAAAAAATAAAAATAATTTTACAAATTCTTGTAATATTGCAAGTTAGTATTTTGTTTGGGGAACATGCGCACATTTTATACTCCTACAAACCCGGATTTAAGTAGCTCCGACCTCGATATGATTCCCACACATTTTTCCGCATTTATTGATACTAGGGGTTTTCCGCTATCGGGTTTTTCCAAAACATTCCAAATTGTCAACAAATCCAGCAATTTTTGATCAACAGGAAGATTTTCTGAAATGGAGTTCACTACAGGGAATTTAGTGAATAAAAATAAATTAATATTCATTTATACTTCATCACGATTTCCAGGTGTACCTAAAGAGTCCAATGAGGAGAGTTTGGTTGATGTCACACACTCCACCCGGAAGAAAACAATTCCACACTTGGCAAACAACTGCATAAAATTATTTAAATCAAGTGATTCATACAACTACCCCAAAACTCCCGAATGTTTGTGACAATCATCTAGAAAATATTGCATTGTTATCCAAGTCTGGAACGTTTTGGAATCATACGAACAAGTCAACTCAATAAAAATTTACCTCACACTTGAACTTTCCCTTTTCTGTTTTCCTAGTAAGGACTTAAGGGTGGGCTAGACTGGGAAAACTGAGATAATTTGAAAATTGAGTGCCGGACAGATTCCCATCTGATTCCCATCAGATTCCCACCCAGCTCATAGAGCAGCATCCGACAATATTGACGGTGAATTAGGCTCACATGGATTGATTAGTGATGTCTCAAATGTATTCAATGTATTCAAAATCATGTTTAAAAC
>JAQIWD010001638.1:0-11676 GCA_034694825.1 Anurida granaria | reverse complement strand
TCAGAATAGCCAAGATGCCAAGAATATCACTGGGGTACTATGGATTCAGCTAACGAATTCCAGGTCAGGTCACGTTCATTCCTGCTCGTGGATGGATTTTTGTTGTTTTTTAAAAAGTTCGAACTTGTTTTAATTTTAATTTTTAGACTTCTTCAAACATTCTCCCGCGTTCCTTTTTGACCAGAAATAGCAGTTTTTGGGAACAATTTATAAAATTTAAGAAAACTATGTCAGAGGTCAACAATTTAAATCTAACCATTTGAGAAATGAAAATAAAGAAGACATTTTTATTAAAAGAGTCAAGAGTAAAGATATTTCATTTACTTTATATCATTTTTGAATAAATACAATAATTTAAATTAATTCAACAATAAACTTTAATTTTTTTCAGTTGAAAATCTAGCGACTACGATTACATCCACCATTGTTATAATTACACGCTGCCATCCATAATGGGATCATCCAAATGTAACTTAGGATCAAAATACCAAATCCCACCAATCAACAACTCCCAATTACTCCCAAATCCTCCTAGTATTAAATATAAGTGAATACAAAGGATTAGAACTTCTAACATGGATAAATTCAGCTTTAACTCCCAATTCATTCTTAGCATTTCATATAACGCAATTACAATCTCATTAATTCAGGTGTATAAATGGAGTGGGAACTAAAACGGGTTGGGGTTCTAATACTAACTGGACACAGAAACTAGGACATGTTGGGGAATCTAATGGCATTAAATATAAACGATTTCATAATCTAGAATTTTTTATAAGGATCCTATATATATGGTGAGTTTTTAGTGTTTGTGTATGGTAGTGGTAAATAAATCTACGATTCCGTTTCTTCATCTAGATCCAGTTGAGACGGAGAGTAGGGGGCATCATCCTCTATTTCAATAACTGTGACTGTTTCCAGTAATTCCTTTGAACTGGGAGGAGCAGAACTGCTGCCCTCACCAGAGAGCAATGACAATGAAGGTACAACCGAGAAGAGCGCTCCACTCGGTTTCGCAACCTCAGCGGTAGTCGACTGGACCCGAGTCGCTGAAAAGGGACGTAAGAACGAGGAGAAGGTGCTTGCCTCTGCGGCAAATTCTCCGTCGAGACCTGGGATGAGGGGGTCCTCGTGGGTCTTGGCAATGATTGCTAATTCCATATTTTCAATAGCAGCCTGCTCTACCTGGATTTGAGCATCGAGCTCCTGGATATGCTGCAGGATTTTGGGATCGGTGATAACTTTTTTACGAGTCTGGACTGTGAGGAGATTCGCATCTGCGGGAATTAAAAATGGGGTTTCATTTCATATCATCAGATATTATATGAGGTGAACAACTCACCTGTCGAGACTGGTGAACTCCCTTCCTCTTCTTCCCATGGAGTATAGGGTAAGTCGTCATCATTCACTTGACTATTCTCTGTTGACTCCTCAAACGGGCTGATTTTGTCATCCGGACTTTTCTTGCTACTCAAACTTGGACTTCCGACTCCTCTTCTGCCCTGAGAGGGTGTGAGGTTCAACGAAGAAATTAGACCCGGTTTTATGTCGGAAGTCAATTTCATCCGTTTCAGGGGTGAGTCCGAGGACGATGAGAGTTTACGCCGGCTCAATGGGGCAGGAATGTCAATAGAATGTCGCGTGATAACTGCTAGCAGGCAATGTGCTCGCTTCTTTGGAAGACCTGGCCCATGGAGTGGAAGAAGGACCTACAATTCAGCAACCATTAGTAATGACTTTAGAATCAATGTAATAATTCATACAATTTATTAAGATAATTTGTAGTAAATTCAAATCACCTTGTTGACTGGGCTGTGCTTATCCAAAGGGACCAAGTAGACATCTTTGAGAGGGGAAATAAGTCCACCCAGGACACCGATACGAGTTCTTGATGAAAAATACGTGAAGAAAGTCATGTAGCCCTCTGTGTCGGCTGGTGTTGCAGGAGCCAGGCGTAGAATTATGACTTCCTAAATCACCACAACAAAAGGGTAAGCTTCTAGATAGTTATTATTTTTAAACCCTAATCACAGACCTTTGTTTTCTTCATCTTGTCTATATAGTCCCAGACAATTCCAGGGTGAATTCTGCCCACGATTGGCACTGGACTTGCTGGGAAGAAGATCCCGGCCAGTGAAAAGTGAGATACGTTGTAGAGGACAGCATTGAAGTTACCCAGTTCGGGCATAGTGAAACTTGATTCTAAAACTGGTTTCTGGACCTCAACATTCTCGCCCGATTGCTGCGTACTGATTTCCTCTGTAGTAAAGTCCGGAGTTTTAATTGTAGAAGAGGGAAGTTCTTGATCTGTAGTTGAATCGATTGAAATACGCAGTCCTAAAAGGTACCCATTAGACAGTTTAAAAAAAAGTAAGTCATTTTAAGCAACGCCACACGTTAAGCACTCGGATTTAGTAAGTCATCAATTACCGATATTAGAATCTGCAACCGCAGGTTGTGCATCCACCGTTGGTTGGGTTGACTTGTTGTCATCAGTTGAAATATCACTTGGAGCAACAGAAGAGGAGTCTTTGACATTGGTTTCCTTCCTTGGAAGTTTGTGATCATCACAGCTCAGATTTTTTGTTTTCTGTAGAGCATAAGAAACGGATTTAGGATTTGCCCAAGCAATAGAAGATTGGATTGGATTCTCTGCGCTAAATTTTTTTCTTTCTTTAAATTCCTACCCTTTCCTCCTCAGTGCTAGAATTCTTCCTTTTCTCGTTCCGGCTGGATTCCTTTTTTTTATCGCTGTCTCGGTGGGAGCGCTTTTGGGATGACGCTGTAGAGGACCGCGATTTATCCCTTGATCTTAAGTTGCGTTCACTCTCCTTTTCCTTCGGGGAGTTGTCCTTGTCCTTCTCCTTGAGACTGGATGAGCTATCCTGCTGGGCACTGGGACTGGATCGCGAGGATGAATGTTTGCTAGATGACTTGTGTCGTGCCTTCTTTTCCTCTTTGGTTGGAACTTCCTTGCTAGACGTTTCTGCTTTCTTCTCTATTCCCTTTTCACTGCTCCTTGTCTGGCGGCTGCTATTTGTATTTGTCTGTGAAGACTCTCGTTTCGGGTCATCCGCTTTCCCACCGTGGGACCTCGACCTGGACGGTATTCGCTTGTCAGTCGACTTTGAACGCTCGTGGCTTCTGGAATGGGACTTGTGCCGTGATGATGACCTTGTCGAGGCCCTGGACGGCGTATTTGGCTCCGATATGCCGCCACTATCCGTTCTCCTATCCGCGTGTGCAGTTCCAAGTGAGCGAACCTCGTCTTCACCAGTAGAAATCTTCTCAAAACCGAGTTCAGCATCAATTCTCTCCTGCTTCTTCAGTTCTTCCAACTTGTCAATTTCAGAGCGTTTGATCATTTCCAGTTCTTTCTTGGACTCGTTAATCCTCCATTGTGCGAGTTCATCTGAAGCTAGTTGATGGGGTTCAAGCTTGACCAACTCACTGGGCTTCAATTCATTCATTGATATTGTCTTGTACAGATTATTCTTACTATCCTTTAGATTGAAGAGGATGCTTCGGAACTTGCTCTTGTATTTGTTATTCACGCCGGAAAATGAGCTGAAGAGCTCAATTTCGATTGCCAATGAAATGAATTCTGGAGTATTCTCTACGGGAATTTCCGCTCTCTCAGTCTCTGTCAACTCTTTCAGGCGAGCTTCAAATACTTCAGTCAACTTTAGGCGGGATGTCTCTCGACATGCTGCAATTTCTGCTTCCGTCTCCTTCCTCTGTTTCTCAGTTTCCTTTTTGGAATTTTCAGCTTCCTTTTGTTTGGACTTGGCATCTTTGTCCTTTGTTTCTGACGACAAGCGTTTTCTTGTGGGCTTCCCCTCGGTAGAAGTACCAGATTTAGACGCAGAGGTGTGGGAGTTACTCCTTGTAATCGAAGGCCTTGTACTCCTTTTGCTTGACAGCGGAGTGGCTTCAGTTAGTTTTGTTCTCTTCGTTTCACTTGAACCCTGTGACAAGGATCCACGCTTCCCACTGGCTGATTTTTCGGTTTTGGAGTTAGACAACGGTTTCCCATTCGTGGAAGAGACTGAAGGAGCAGAGTCGGAAGTATTTGGTGATTTAGTTGGACTTGATTTCACAAGAATGGATGGCGTCACTTCTTTAGGCTTTGGAGGAACGACTACAGTGGACTTTGGTGTTCCAGCAGAAATCACGTGAAACGTCAGAAAATTCTCCAACTCCTCCTTATCAGCCACTCTTGAAACTGATCTCTGGAGAAGAAAATTATTGAATGAAAAGACGAAAGAGCAGATGATAATGAAGGCCCCACTAGCACTTACCTTGAGTTTAGTGGGAACGTTGGTAACTGCTGGGCCTGTCCCTGCGTCTTGTGAATGCTTAACCACGCACTCATCACTACAAAAGATTGAATCCTTCCTAGATGGTTTCGTTTTGCAGATGATGCATTTCTCCGCTACAAAAAATAATTCCAAGTTATCTTTGGTTGACACCGCCAGTAAAGTATTTTTATAATCAAATGAAATGATTCCTTACAAGTGGTAGGAGTAACATCCAGCGTTAACGTCGGGTTCTGACGCTCTCCTGTTGTTTTCCTCTGCCTTAATTTCTCCGGAGTTGGCTGAGTCTTGTCATTGTCATCTTCCTTGTCCCCGGTGGTAACCAATTTCCGACCTTTCACACTTTTCCCTTGGTTGGATTTCACGAGGTTGCTACCCCTTCCCCCACGACCAACTTGAGCTACAGGCGTCTGGAGAGTTTCCTTATCCGTTTTCTTTTGCTTCCTGCAGTTGGGGCAGACCCACTTGTCGAGCTTGGAGCCTTTTGCTTTCGTAATCCCCACACATTTCCCATGAAACCAATCCTCGCAGGTGTCACAACAAATCATGAACCGATTATTATGAGGTTTCCGGCAAATGCACCACAATCTGCAAAATAAATAAGAGGAAGTGTAAATATACGAGACACTCAATGGAAAGTGGAAACTGTATCAACTTACTTATTAGGATCATCTTCACTAATTTCTTTTTCACCGTCCGGATCTTTATCGTCATCATCATCTTCCCCCTCAGCAACTTCTTCCTGAGATTTCTTTTCTGATTCATCCAAATTGATATAGTTGGGGTCTGCCAGATGAGCGGGAAGCTTTCGATTCTGGCGCTTTGGATACGGTCTTCGGGAACTAGAACAAGAACAGAAATAAATTATTTCAG
This sequence comes from Anurida granaria, assembly GCA_034694825.1. Lineage (NCBI taxonomy): Eukaryota > Metazoa > Arthropoda > Collembola > Poduromorpha > Neanuridae > Anurida > Anurida granaria. Next base: position 6,484 of record JAQIWD010001638.1, on the reverse strand, counting down.
CATGAATTGAAGTTGACCTACATCATCCCTCACTCAACTGACCTGTTCGGATCCTCTTCCGTACTAGTAACTGTTTTCCCTTTCACTTTTGTAGATACCGGAGTAGTCAATGGCTTCTCGACAGGACCAAGAGAAGGAAGACTAATTGGTAGGGCTACAGCTGCTGGCGCTGTCGGACTGTTGGTACTTGTAGATGGGGAAATTGGTGGCTTTCCGTACATCTCTTTCTCTCTTTGCAGCATTTGTTGATTTTCGGCAAGGATCCTCTCCGCCTCTTGCCGTTCAATCCTGTCCTGCTGTCTTTGAGATCTGCGAGCCCGAGCACTTGCTTCACTCGATGTAATCCCAGGAGAAACTCCTGAAACAGGGCAAGAAAACATTAGTGAGCCTTGAAGAGAAAAAAAAACAGGAATAGGACAAGAAATCATAAGACACGGATTTTATTTACGAAATGGAAATTTTAAGTTACACGCTTAAGCTCGAAAAATTTATTTTATCACAAAAGTTTGAACACGACGTAAGGTAGCACCATTGTTAGCACCATTGTTAGCACCATTGTTAGCACCATTGTTAGCACCATTGTTAAAAGTAATAAACAAAAAATAAGTTGAAACCCATCACGTTTAGCTATTAAACGATAAGTTGTAATAGCAAGTACCTTCAGTAGTCCTAGCGGGACGTTCTTCAGTGTCTTCTGTTCGGATTGGCTCGAAATGTTTTGGTCCCGGCAGGACAGTCACGGTTTGAACGACGGATCTATTAGTAACGTGCACCAATGTAGCATCTGACGGATCGGATATCATCTGCCTTGGGATGTTCTTCGCAGATTTTGCATGTCCATCTGAAATCACTGTGATGATAGTTTTTGGCCTTGGTTCGAGTATCTCCGCAGCGTAGTTATGGTCATAATGAACTTCAACTGAAACAAGAATTGTAGTCAGTGATAACTGAAACTGGGACGGGATGAATCAGAAGTTTGAGCCCATTTCATAGCCCCTCATCGTAAAATGAACATAATAGGATTACCTGTTTGAATTTTTCGTTCCGTTGGAGTTGGTTTTGTTGGTCCAGAGATTTCCAAAACTTCTTGGTTCGCCAGTAAATTCTCCATCAATTCAAAGTCTTTTGGAAGTAGCCTGGACGCGAAATCACTGACATCCATAGATTCTCCCAAAATCACTTCATTGACCGGCGTGACATCCTCCCCACTGGACGTCGTGATTGAGTTGAGATTTCCATCCGGGAGTATTTCATAGATTTGATCAATTTCATCATTGTACAGTATCGCCTGTGGCTTCGTCTTCCTCGACCTTGTAGTTGGGAAATGTTTGGCACCGACAAGTGGATTCTCCGCCGACTTGACTTTTGTAGCTGGAAGTTTGATTGGAAAGTAAACATGAGGCTCTGCATCTTAATCAAAGGAACACATTCAAATATTTCATCTCAACCGAAACCCGAGGGGGTTAGGGGGTGGGCTTTTACTTTGCTATTTACCTGATGGTACAACGCCGCGCTTATCCAGGAGTATGGCCCCTTCATCATTCAATTGAACCACAAAAGTAACTTCTGAACCATCCCCTGTCGGGGATAGTTCAGCATCCGTGCTATGGGCTTCAGGTGTCAGAGCTTCGTCCGACTCGTCCGTCACTTCCGTCTCGATCGTTATAACTTGAGCTACATCATGGGATTGTTCCTGGAGGGGCTGAGGAGATTGGATGACCTCTTCTACGCCTTCTTGGACCCCAAGTTGGGCCATGTCCATTCTCATGCTCCGCTCAATCTCGAGGACCTCGTCGATAACTTCTTCCACGTCCATGCCTTTCGGTGTCTCCTGCTGTCACGGCCTACTTGTGTACTCCGTTAATTGCCAATAAAAAATCAAACTTAACTGAATAACAACAATACAAGTGGGAACTTGGAAGGAAAGAAAGGGAAAGGGGAACCCACTCCAAAGAAACGAAGAAGAAAAGTAAGTGGCAAGTGCAAGTGGAGGAAAACAAAGTGAATGCGAAGAGTTGTTGGGGTTTTTGGTCCAGACGGCGGTGGCCACGTAACCTCACCCACAATTCTCACTTCTCTCATTCGGAAAAAAGTGGTCGAGGTTCTTTGGCTCGATGGACACAACTTGACCCGCCTCCGACGTCTCGGTAGCTCCCGCCACCAGCCGACCATTCCCGACGGTCGCCACCGGACGGGAAACGACCGAACCTAACGAGATACCCGAACCAGGTGGCGACACTACCAGGACACGCCGCTCACCCTTTTCCAAATCAAGGTCAACTGAAAAGGTCAATTCCACCCATTCCAGTTGATGAATCAGTTACATGGTTTTCAGTCCAAATTGACTGACGTCTAAATTGACACGTCCAAATTGACTGACGTCTAAATTGACTCCTCGTCAAGGAGGAAGAGGAATAATTTGAATGAAAGCTCCCGTGGAACTGATTGTTAAGTTTCCATCATTTAATAACAAGTTACCTTTTGACCTTTAGGCAAGTCAACATTGGTGGTGGTGGTAGTGGGTTATTGGGGACTTGGGATTAATCACAGACGTCTTTGTTTTTCTCATCGTTAATTTCTAAAGTTTAACATCGAGCAGAGATGGGAAAACTAAACAGAATTTAAGCCCCCTCGAACCTCCCCAGCCCTATTTGCGCATGTCCAAAATAGAATTTGAGACTAATTAAGCTTATACGGCCATTTTGTGATTAGTAATTTAGTCTCATTGTTATCCGAGGGATAGCGGAAAACTAGGAATTGGGTTCTAGTATCTAAAATGTACATGCCAAGGTCTACATTGTCAACACCTAATTCTAGTACTAGTTAAACGGTGAATATAGACTGACGTACACTGTATAATTTCGTAATCGAGATTATTAGTTACTAGTTAGTAATTTGATGGAGTCTCATCCCCATTATTTGGAAATATACATGGAGGTTTTTCTCTGGAACTTGATATATTATTGGGGTTACATTGTATTTCTAGTTTAGGAAACACAAGTAGGAAACGCAGGAACTAACTTTACTTTTTGATACAGGAGGAACGGTTGACAAGAATAATTTTAATTTTGGAATTAGTATAATTAATTATTAGGTAGGTAGGTAGGTAAAGACGGCCGTGTCACGTTGTCCACCGTTCTCAGTTCGTTTTCTCGGTGGCTTAGACGTGGCCTTGATATCCTTAGATCTTAGTTCCAAAAGTTTTGAGTTTGGAGGTCATCGACTGGAGTGTCCCACTGCTGGAGTCCAATTTCAAACTTGTAATTTTTGGGATTCGGTTGGATACAGAAAGGAATGCGAAATTAATTTCAGGAGGACGGTACTGGGATTGGATCCTGGAGAATTTTTAATAAAATTGGGAACATATTCCCAAGTCCTGGAGAAAGTTGTGACTTGGAAGGAAAGTTTTTTTTTTAGGTTTTCCAGCTCCAGTGGAGGATGAAAGGAAGGTGAATGGGAAGTTAAGCGGTGATTGATGATGTTGTAAAGTGGGAATTGGAAGCGGATGCATATGTCATAAGGCCCATTGATGATGATGACAGTACACTCCAGGAAACATATCCCTTGATCAATCTCTGTCTCTGCAATATGGAAACAAGAACAAATTTAAGAACAAATTTATTCCATAAATATAACGAATCAATCTCCTTCCGAAAAACTGACGCCTAGAAACACTTTTTACTAATTTTAAGCCTCCAGGATACAATTTATTTGGAAATTTATTAAATTTACCTTTAATTTTTGAACTAACCAATGGGCATCTTCTCTTGTTTCTGGATTTGAAATGTGGATTTTATAGGAATTGATTGGTTTAGTAGTATGGCAGTTGCTCATAGTGTATTGTTAAACGCCTGCAAGGATTTCAGGATTAGTTCATCCTGCAAAGACAAAGAAATTAACATTTAATTAACTTAACTTTAACAAAATTGACACTCTGAAACAGTTTGTCAAAGTTTGAGCCTCATCAGATGAACATTTTCGGTCAGATAACAATGCTTTTCACCCTTAGATCTTTATCGTCAATCAAAACCGAGCCAGTTTACTTTTATCAAATAATTGATCCCCGTTTCTCCGCTTTTTTTGCTAAATGTCCCTAGTTTCTATAAAACTATCAAAATCTCCAGAATAGGAGCATTGGGGAAAGAAATCGTTGCCATTCCTAGGTAGAAAGGAAAGGTGAAAGGTGGCCCTGACGCATTTCCCCTCGGGAGAAAGTCAAAGTGTGGCCGTGCCTGATTCGGAAGTTAAACGGGGTCCCTGGAGCGTAGTGGATTAATCGACTGGCTCAATCTAAGCGAAGGAAAAATTCCAGAACTTACTTTTAAGCAGGACTCGAGGAATTCTTCAATTGTTACGATACCGTCGTGATTTATATCAAATTTATTAAAAATCTTATCGGCGTGATCCTTTGTTTTCCTATCTTCAGCCTGGAAAGAAACCAAATGGGTATACGACGACGTAAAGGCCTCGAGGTCAAAGCGTCATCACTCACTTGTTTGGAGACTCCAACGAGATCATGGATGGCGGATATAATATTAAAAAACTCTAATTTAGTGATGTATCCATTTCCATTGAGATCGTAAAGCCTGGAGAAAATCCATTTGAGTTTCTCCCGATTTGAGCCACGGAGGAGGATCGAGAGGGTAAGAATCATATCCTGGAGAAAGATAAATAAAAGACAATCATAAATGAACGGGGTTGGCCTTATCCACCAGTCCTTTTTTATTTCTCCAGAAAATATATCCAGGATGAGGGCTCAAGGCCTTTGGAACCGAATAGGAACTTTCCTTTTTTAGATTTTATTTCCTTCTCGGGTTCTTTTCTGAATTCGTCTTGGCTTCCATTTCCAACCGGATCGGATCCATTCAGCGACACTAACCTAAGCCCACGGGTCCGGGCTGCTGGTTTTATGTTTGTGACTTTCCTACCACTACCACCAGCACTTACACTTTATCATCAACCACCAGTTTGGTGAAAGCAAACTTTCACTTTAACGAGTAGTAAAATCTTGGCCAGCCTAATGGATGAAAGTCATCATCAACCTCTTACCCCAAAGGGGGAAAACCCCCCAACTATCCTTCAGATACAAAAGTTTTAACCCGGGGGATCTTAACCCGGTTTAAACGCTTCTTTTAAGTCCCCGTTTTATTTTAATATTTATTTAGCAAGAAGGCTCCATTACCTTAAATGTGATTGCTCCACAACTCGTGATGTCAAATGCTTTGAAGACTAAATGAGCGTATACGGAGGAATCTACAAATACAAAATGTCATTTTTAGAAATCTTGAGGCAGAATTGGAGTCATTTTGGATTCCGGAAATCCCTTAAATCCCTCCATCAGTGTAAATTAAAGATTCGAGAAGTGAAATTTGGAGCACTTGGCTGGCTTCACAATGTTTTTACTTGTTCTTCTTAAACAATCCAAACCTTTTGTTCTCGACTGGTACTTACTTCCGTAGGGAAAAAACTTGGCGTAGATATCTTTGAAAGTATCTTCTTGGACGATTCCACCTGGACATTCCTGCAGAAATCAAAATATTTTAAACTTGCGTCCTTCATGAGGGTCGGTAAATTCATCGTAAATTTTCCAGTTGTTGGGGCATATATCCCTGGGAAATCCTGTCGTTATTTCGGCAGTTATTGATTCTACTTTCTATTTTTGTTTCCCATAACCTAGTGTGAAGGGGAGTTTAAGACGAGGATTTTGGCAAGGGATGGAATAGTTTTATGCAAATTCTGAAATAGTATCCGAAACCGTCTGCGGTTTTGGTAACTTGAATCACTAGCTTTATGTGAATCTGACTTGGCACATTTGCTTGGGAATTCACGCCTTATTTCCGTCTTAACTACAAGGAAATGTTGAGAATTGAAGATTCAAGTACCGTATTAGTCCGAATTGGAGCCATTGACCAAATAAAAGCGAGCTTTTGGAGTTTCCAGCCACTTTACGGAAATTTATCGCAGACACATGAACCTTGTGCCCAATTTCAGAGCCACATAGATTCCTAATATGCTTCAGTTCCAAAAATCTAAAAATGTTTATGGGAATTTTCTGCACATGGAAAATTTCCTGGAGAAATGGGGAATTTCAAGAATAAATTTCAATTTTTTGTAGTTTTTCATACTGCCAGATGGATTACACAAAATCCTCATACTTTTTTTTAAAGACTCCCAAGTACCTCCATTTATTAAAAAATGGACTAATATAAGCAACCGATGTTTACTGATGCAGTTCAAATGTTCCATCCCTGAAATCGGGAAAATACGTCAGGATATTGTTTATATGCAATTTAATCGAGCCAAGAACGAAAATAAGCTTGATGATTTTTTAAAGCATTGGAGTAATGGTATTGCGATATTTGATGTTTTAGATGGTAAATTAGTTTTTTTCCCCAGTTAGTTTAGTCATTATAGTCCGTTCGCTTAGCTTACCCAACCAGCGGGTGGAACCTACTGAGATGTAACCCCGCCCACACCGCCTGAC
>JAQIWD010001637.1:0-11680 GCA_034694825.1 Anurida granaria | reverse complement strand
AATGTCATTTGTATCGAAATAAGAGCAGCCCGCCTTATCCAGCCTGGTGAAATCATTTCAATTAGTTATACGAGGCTGAAGGATGATGTGGCTACGAGACAAAGACGGTTGCAGGAACTCTTCTATTTTACTTGTAAATGTAACCGATGCCTTCGAGAGTTGATGGAGGAGGTTGAGTGAAGCAGCGATGGCAGCGATAATTAATTAGGCAGCCCCATGCGCTTTTTCTACAAGATCCTAATCTTGTCCTTTTCTACTTTGAAAAGTGAGTAAACTAATTAATTCGGCGCAAAATTGTCAATTCACAACCTCGTGGGTTTTAATTTTTTCTTGTAAAAACAGGTAAAATCAATTTAAAATTACAACTCATTAGGTCATAACAAAGAACGACGAGGCGTTAGAATTAAAAATGGCTCCATCCGCGCAGGCGAAGTTCCAAAATGACCTCAAGTCTTCATTTGCCAAACGGTTAAATGTGTGCATTGTTTGGCCTCCGCTTCGGAACCGTAGATGAATTGATCTTGATTACTCTGAGATTTCATGTTGACGTAACCCCGACCCCCTACGACAACAATCAGCGTCCGTTCCGGGCTCGGTTTCGTTCGGGCCTTGTTCGTCGTTGTGCCCCTGGGGATAGTTTTCTTGGCAGTCCCAGGTGTAGGCGGGGGTTGATTTGTACTGGGGGTAGAGGTAGCAAGGGGTGGTGGTGGGGTCATGTCACCCTCATTTATGGGCGTGGGAACTTCCGCGGATCGGTCAGTGGCTTGACTACTCCTAGAACCCCCAAGTCCCACACTCTCATCACTGGATGCTGAGATTTTAGAGTCCACGGACCAATTGGACAAATCCAGTGACCTTGGACGACTCATCCGCATTTTGATTCGTCGATCCAGGGTGTTGATTTTGGCATCAAGGGCCATAAGTTCAGGATCACTCCGCCGCAGGGCGTCATAGAGGGGATCCACAAATCGTCCTTCGTCTTCTAGTCCTCTCACGTTGATCAAATTCCCGTACAATCCGTAAACATCCGAATCGATGCTGAAACGAAGATTGAGTGGGATTGGACCTCCGCGTGGCAGGGTCTTGCAATTCCTACTCATCAGAGCACTGCTGTCCCGGGTGTTTTTTTTGCGCAAGACCACAAGCGTTTTGTTGAGTCCGGCAAAGGATGGGAGGAGGTCGCTTCCGGATGTTCGACTCCCTCCGAGTCCACTCGAAATGGACTGGATGGGTGAGCTCGTGTGTGACCCGGGTTTGGAGGACTCATTGAAGGAACTGCTGTTGCTCAAACTTGGACTTGCAGGCTCGGATTTTAAATTCCCGGTGGTAAGCGTTAGGTCCTTCTCGTCAAAACTTACGGTGGTCCTCGGAGGTGTTCGGAATTTGGCATCGTTTTCCAATTGTCCTGAGGGGTCACTGGGCAGGGTCACTGAGGGGTCACTTGTTTTCACTGGGGTTGGAGCGATTTTCGGGACACGAGTGGTGGTGGTGGTGGCGTTTCCTGCAATAACACCGTTGGTGATTGGAGGAGGTTTTGTGAGGGGCATCAAGAATGTGATTGGTCCATAGTACCCGTGGTAAGAGACGTTGGCTTTCCCCGTAGAAATTATGGGAACCCCTTCAAGGCGGGGTAGAGGGATGGTGAGGACCACGCCCAAGTTGGTTCCTATCCAGAGCCACCCCTTGTGAGCAATGAGACAAGTGACATGGACCCCCTTTTGTCTCCGGTAGGAATCACGCACGGTTCGGAAGACGCTCGGGGCTATGCTGACATCTTGCAGGTGCTGGAGGGATTCCAGGTGGTAGAGACAGACGGTTCCAGAGTCTTGGTTCGTAATCCAAAGGCCCACACCGGAACAAGCCATATGTGTAATGGGACCAGGATGATGAGTCAGGACGACATTTCTCTGTAAAGATCAACAAAGAATTAGCAAAGGTCAAACTTCTCCCCTACCGATACCCAGTTCATACCCAGCCCGGTAAACTTACTTCGATTGTATGCGTCTTGGTGTCAATGGTCACCACAGAACTCCCACAAGAGGCGTAGATGTGATCCCTAGCTCCAAAGACGGAAATTATCCTATCAGAGCCTAGCTTTATCAACTTTTGGGGCTGTACGTCCTTTGGGTTCTGGATTTCAGTGAAAACTGCCAGGGTTCCATCTGCTAGTCCTGCGTAGATGACATCCCCAAAGAGGGTCAACTTGAGGACACTTTCGGACAGGAGACATTGACTGATGTGACCTTTCTCCGTGTCAGAAGGGTCAAACACCATCACCCTGGAAGAAAATTCAAACCCGTTAAATCTACACACATTTGCCTTGGTAAGGTCTTGGAATTTATAATTGGGGATGACGTGATTTTCGTACTTTCGACTCTCAGTTGCCATCCAGACGTGTCCCGACACAAAAATGAGGTCATTGATTTTCTCCTCCACGAGGTCAAAGGACGTGATTTCCTTGAGAACATTTTGTTGAGATCGATAGGCAGTAATGTGACTCGAAAATCCGTCAGTGGAGGAGACCCAGAGGTAGTCCAGGATTTTTGAGCGTCCTGTTTGGCTTACAGAAGTGTGAGTGAAGAAGCAACCCGCTTTGACCTAAAATAACGAAATTTTGAGAATTTCAAGACAATTTTTAAGGAAATACGCCAAGATCAACACCTATCTTTTGAATTCACACTTGAATTTGGAATCTTTAAAAGTTTTAGTTTCTCACGGTGTTGAGATGTGGTGAGCGACAGAGAGGAAGCGATCGAACAAAAAGAGGAAGGCGGTGTTGTGGATATGGCGATTCTGGAGGTACGTCCCACCCTGGACTGTTGTTCGGGTCAAGGGCCAACTGGGCCAGCCTCAGTTCCTCAATCCACGCATTCCGGGCAGCAGGGCTTTGGAGCTGAAAAACAACTTTTTCCCGACTACTTCCAGCCCCTAGGAGAAGCGTAAGGCAGGATGCGTCGAAATATGAAATTTGCTCATCCCTGCATCTGATTTGATGTTGTATTTCGAGGAGGAGTTCCTTGATGTAAGACTCTGAGAGCCCTTCGTAGGATGACTTAAGGGTTGTGATTAATTCTGAGATTCGACTAAGGACTGAGTAGTCATGCATCAGGCTCTGCATCTCTTCCAGGAGTGACATGGAGGCCTGCGTCTCCTCGTCTGGGACACTTCCCAGGTTGTCACCAGTGCTCTTCTGTCGCCCACTAACACTCACGTAGCGACTCATGGTGGGGGATATCGAAATATCCTCGACCTCCACCTCCCTCACAGGGTACGACCACTTGAAGACACTCTTTTCAACTTTCCCATTGATGTTGAGGGTACCACCGGGAGGATTCTCGTCAGTTGACCTTGCAAGCAAACTGTTCCGTCTCGAACCTCTTTCCGTTGACGACGTCGTCGCCGTCCCACTCGTGACACAGATGAGCATGTCATTGAGGAGGAGGAGTTTCCGACTCTTGGATTTGGCCACTGTCCCTCCACTGCTGTCAAATTCAAGTTGGGTAACTGTATCCTGGCGGAGGAGGATTCGGTTCGGGTCGTCAGTGATGGAGCGGAGAAGTACAAACTTCCCACCACCGATTGACTTGATTGTTTCTCTAAAGGCTTGATACTGCTCACTCTCCCTCTTCCGCTCGTTCAACATGGCAGCGAGGCTTTCCAACTGCGTTAGGGCGAGTTGGAGGGACATTCTGTCATGGTGGTCCTTTGGAGTATGTTTCAGTAAATCCTGCGTTGGTCACAACAAAAGAGGTCAGTCAGTATTGGGAACGAAATGGACTAAGAACTTTGAGAAATTTACCTGCAGTAGGAGAATGAACTGTGGAAATCGCTGGACGGGCTTCACCATAAGGCCGAAAAGGGACAAACGATCATGGGCCGTCATTTGCTTCACCTTGAGGAACTCCGCGAAAGCCGACTTTCGGCGAGCTTCTGATTTGGCAGTCTCCATGGCCTGGCCGAAATTGTTGATAAACTCCGAGTAGACGTCGAGGACGAGGCTCTTGGAAAAACTAGCCACAAAAACATCCCCAATCTTCTCGTCCGTGTCCCATTTCCGGATGTACTCGGCGAGGGCAATTCGGAAGAGGGAGTGGCACTGGAGGATTTCAGGAACACGGTGGAAGACGGTGGAGATTTTGCTTTGACTCAGCAATGACGGGTGGCTGCATTCCAACGGTTTCTTATACTCCTGCCAACAAAAATCAAATTCATTAAAATATCTTCCTAAATTTTCTAATCTCCAGTTAGAGAATGAAATCTCCATTTTTCAGCGTCCCTTTCGCTTATTTTCGTTAAAAAACTCATTCGTCGCTGATTTTGGGCTTTGCAAATAAAAACGGATGCTTTGTGTCGAAATGAATTCTGCATGGGTCAATACCCCCGTTGGAATGGCTGGAAATGATGCAAAAGCGATCAAGAAAGAGTTGACTCTGCTATTTTGACCTCAGAATTCACACTTGTGGTACAGCATCACATTTCCTGCCAAATTCATTGAAAAAGAGCAAGTGGCATTACGCGTATCACCTTTCAAACGACGTGAAAAACAGACACCCACCCACGTAAACCAAGAGGTTGCCCTTTTAATTGCATTAATCTCTGTACCATAAATCTCCGCAGAATTCGCAAGCGCAACGGGTACTGGAACAAAGTAGCAAAGGAACTGAAGCAAAGGAACTGCCGTGTATTATCCTACCGCAAGCCCGAACACCGCGGCGGTGCGAACTTACATTGACTAGTCGCTGTAGGGCCGAGACGTAGTTGTTCTCACTATGGACGATCGCTGCCACTATATGTCTCCTCGTAATTTGCTCCGGACTCAGTTCTGGAGGTGGCACTGGAAGGGTCGGTGGAAGGACCGTGCGCCGTGGCCAGTACCCTTCCTCATCCTCCATGAAACTGAGCCTCTTGAGGTCTTCTTCACTGACTAGGGGGAGTGTGCTGTTCCGATTGGTCACTGGGTTGACCCCACCCCCATCCACAGTAGTCGTACTTCCGCCATGGTGGTTTTTACGAAGGGAGAACCAGCGGAGTAGACGATTCTCCTCCTCCATGTTTGGTTTCAAGAGGGTTTTAGACCCTGTCCAGGACTCCCTCCATTTGTCCTTGATCCCGGAGCCACGGCGGAATTTGGGTGCCTTTGGGACGTGGTCCGTCGTCGGATGGAGAGGGGTACTGGAAAGACCACAAAGGAGACTCATGTCAATATTAATCAATCGGAAGCACTTTAAATCTTAAGAACAGCGGAGACCCCAGAGCATGGAGAAATTAAACAGATTGCCACCCTGCCAGGCGCTAACTAACTCACAGTTCATCACAAGTGTAAAATGATTAAGAATGGCTATGAATTATGACGAGATGGCAGTGGTTAATGATTTTTTTTTAGTTTGGCCTGAAACTAACCTTGGTGAGGAGAGAATTAGCGTCAAGGTCGGGTGTCTTCATTATTTTTAGAGGCAGAGGAGGATTACTTCATGTCATGACATGAAGATGACCAAGATCATCCTCCCCTCTTAACCCTGCACAACTCGAGACCTCCTAACGTCAACAGTACTTGGTTATGGCAAATATTTGTGGACTCTTGTACTCTGTTTAGACTCAATTAATTCCTAAGCACTCGACGTAGTTCTAATTGTGTTGGTTAGCACGAGAGTGGGAAATTAGGCACTCGCCACCTCGTCTACAACACAAACAATGGGAAAGGAGAGTTATGTAAATGAGTCAAACTAATTAAACCAAGGAGTAAAGTAAGTGGGCGAGCGAGCCAGCGAGCGCTGAGCGCAAAGAGTAGGAATTGGCAAACAGGTTGAGGTAGTGGTGGCCAAATGGCTCATAACTATTTTAGCACTTGCAATAATAAAACGCAAATTAAAATGGCAACGAAATTCAAGGGCTAATCAAACCATCTGCTTTAAATTAGAGAGTAAAGTCAACTTGCTTGTTTTCCTCCATGTGGTGGCCATTTTTTCCACTGAAATCTTGTTGTAACCTGATATACTTGAGAACGAAGTCAACTACGAGGGCGGAAATGGTAAGAACAGGTGCTCACTTCTACAATTTTTTACTTTAGAACACGTTTTTTGTTCAAAAATTTTAAAAATGTGGAAATCCGAAAAATTTAACAAAAACTTGCAAATTACAAAAGAAAATTCAAACTGATTTCTCGCGCCGAAAAAAAGCCATTCATAATTCCTTTCTGAGATTTCAAAATGCGCAGGCGCCATCCCTGACCTACCTCAGCCCTCTGCGCTGATTGGCTGTAGTATTTCCCGTAGTAAAAATAGTACGCACGTAGTAAATCAAGTTATGAATGAACGTAAATTCGTAGAGGTCATTCAACTGTCCGCACAATTTTGACAGTTTTTGTCCCTTTTCATGATCGCTTGTCGAAATGTTGTTTCCTGAGACTCACAATCAGTTAATTCTGAAGTGAATTTATTGCAGAAGTGGGGAAATTGCGAGTCTGCAGAAATGAGCTCGTTTTTGCATTGATGCAAAAATTATTGGATTTCCAGACTCGTGTATGTGTTAGGAATCCTGGAAATCTACAAACATGATTAATGACTAATGAGGATGATGCTTTACCCATGGAATCAAAAATTTGTTTATTCCATGGCTTTACCGACGAAATATCTGGTACGTCCTTCCGTCTGCAAATTTTTGAATAAAAGATTTTCGGATGGCATCCTAATGCATCATCCTAATTAATCATGTTTGTACTACAAATAATGAAGGAGGAAGGCTGAGTTATGAGTAGCAACGAATGAAGAGGACATGACATGGACATATCCAGCGCATCCAGTCAAGTTGTGACATGACTCTGTTTCTCATCACTATGAATGACCTAACCAAGGAAGTTACAACACTTGTTGATTAATTCCAGTCTCAATTACTTCCACCACACCCCATAAATTCCCTAAAACACGTTCAAGAAGCCTTGCAAGCATTTTTCCTCCCACATTTAATACACCGTGAAAGTAAACTGTGGAGAAAGTGAGCGTGGGAAGATTTTCTGAAGATTTACCACACCTTTTGAAGGATGTGGAAATATTTACAAACCCATCATCACTTCCATTAAATCCAGTGGTAGGAAAACAGTTTTGTAGAAACAAGGAGAGCCCTTCAAGTCCCTTTTCCTCGGATTTTAAAGATCTCAACCACTTTTTCAGATCTTACAACCCTTCCCTTCCCTTCTTCCCAATCATCAACGCATGGATCAGAAAAGCAAGAATGAATCGTCAAGAAAAAAGTTCGTTTTTTTCATGATTCCAAGGCCAGCAGCCTAAGGAGTACTGGTGGTGGTACTGGGGCTCTTCATCTTTATTCCTTAACGACTAATCATGACGAGTAAGGAAGAAGGTTTCAACAACATAAATCCACCACACATCCCCCACTTTTCCTTCAAAGTGTCTGGTTCTGGTTCTATTTTCATTCATTCCTACATCTTCAAATGCCTTCCACGAATTCTCATGTCGAGAAAGGTACCGCCCGCCCAAGGGCCCCCAGACACCCCAAGGGCTCCGAAATTGAAAACGAAGACCTCAATGACCTAAAACTTCAGAGGAGTCAAAGTGGTTGGAAATCGCAAACAAGGGATTGTTTCTGCGGGTACATTTCTGCCCTTTCCTGTCCATATTCGCCTACATGAATACAGAAATCTGTCCATATTTGCGAAATGACAAGTGCAATTTCTGCAGAAAAATGCAAACGGTGTCCAACTCGACAAGAATGAACCTGTTGGGTTTACCTCAAATCCAGTCTGGAAGCGCCATTTTCATTGTTGGCATTTGAAGGGTTGGGATTGTTGATGCCAAGGGTCAAGAGTCCGCTGGAACTGACGTTCACGAGTCCATTCCCCACTTGGGAAAGTTCAGAGGGAAGGGCTGTAAAGGTGTCGGGATCCTCCGCGTCATCCGAATCTGCCGAGTACCAATGCTCCTCTTGACCTGAAAACACAAAGAAAGGTCATGAACTGACAGTCAATTCCTGTGAGGTGTTAAACTTGGGATAGTCTTGTGCATGTCCTAACCTGTCACTCGGAGTTCGTCCACGGAAGATGACCTCGCTTTAACCGCAGCCATGGTGGTCTGATTGATATTCTTGGGCGGCGGTATCCCTTGGTGACCTTTCTTTTTCTTGAGGGTGTAGCTGGAGATGGACGTGGGGACGAGGAACCCACCACGTCCCGGTCCGACCCCACCGGAAGTGGGTACTTTTAAGGGATTTGCCCCACTACTCTCGGATCCACTCAGACTGCAACTTTCAGTCTTTTTCAGTTTATCTGAAAGGAGAACAAAGGGAGGATTAAGACAAAGAAGGACTTAGATTCTGGATTCATACGAAAACAAAACAAAATTCTAGTGAGTCATTCGTTCTTTTTACTCCGACCGCCCTGTTACTCACAAAGAGCTCAATAAAATTAACTCCATAAATCATGGATGGCAAATAAAAACGTTTTGCTCAAAGGAATCCGTGCAATTATCCTTAGAAAATACTGAACAGCCATACTAATTAAAAACTAACAAACCCTTTGCATTTTGTACGAATTTGTTGAATGTTTTTATCCGACACTTGAGCAATTCCGACTGTTTATAATTTGGAGTGGAATTTGCTGAATGATTTCTGAGCTCATTGACAGACCCAACTCAATTTCGTTGGTTGATCCAATTTCAACCGCATGCATCAATTTGTTCAGGGTGTTCACTCCCTAGCAGAGTGGAATGTGTAGCACCTTGAAAAAGTGACACCAACCAAATTAACTTTGCCAATTCCCAGCCCCGCTGAGCCCCACTCTCTCACTCTCGCCTTCTTTCCTTTGTCCCCCAAATTGAGGGTTTTGGCACCCGTAGCACCTGGCTCCAGGCGAAATGGAATTCGCACGGGATGAGTCACGCAAACAAAAGATCAACGGTTCCTTTCAATTTTGTACCACTTGTTTCTCCAGTTCAAATTCCTTCCAGCTCGGTGGTCCAGCCCTCCATTCCAGCCATCAATCACCTCCAGCAATGCTACTCAAAGGTGCCGAAATTGATGTTAAGCGTATAAAAATGCGTAGAAGATATGGACAACCACCACTGTCGATGAGCTCTAAATCCTCCTGAATCTGAGTGTCAACAGAGACACAGTGAACACTGGTGCAACCCAATTTCTGACCACGTTGGGATTTAGGCGTAGCAATCTTGTCAACCCCCCATGAAAACAAACAATGAAATCTTATCATTAGACCGACCCAAACAGAAACTTACGATTTCCCAACTCGCAGAGTTATTCCTGGGGGTAAAAAACTGGCAACACTAAGCTCAGTCCAAAAAAACAATGGAACAAGGCGTCTCTTGTCTGGATTTTGGATTTGGCCAAAGGGTTAACGCCATCCGAGGAAACTTGTGGGAAAACGAGGTCACTTCCTGTGTGTCCTAACTCTCCAGGGAATAAGGTCAACTCAACTTGGATGATCCTCGTGACCCTTGAAGATGAAACATGACCCTTGGAAAGGCACTGATAGCTGGAGGGGAGCACTGAAGGGGGTGGAAACTGGTTAGATGCAGAGCATGGAAGACGCACGCTGGGGGACTGAAATGGAAATGAAGATCATCAAGATGAAGAGGGAGGAGGTTCATCTTCCTGCTGGAGATGATCACGATGGATGAAAAAAACGAAAGGAAAAATATGTTTTGTCTGCCTGTCTACTAGTTGCGATGGGATTGGGATGAGATACTTATGTGAGGTAGGTGTTCCCTCGTAGGGAATTCTTGGCGATTACTTCATTACCAAGTCCAAACTTACCATTGCTAAGGTTTAATTCAACGTGTATTTGTATACCCATAGCCACATTTACATAACTGAAGGCCTGGATAGTTGGAATTCACGTGGATCTTCCATCTCTCCTTTACAGAATTACCATGGTGGACTCACAACAATCAACACACCCTCCCTCATTGTCATTCCCCTTTTACTCAAGGGGTGGAACCCACATTCATGAATTCAAGAATCAAACTCCATTCTTCCTACACACAAAACGTAGAATGGCGTAATGAAAAACGAAACTTGAGCACAAGGCAAACATTTTATGACGGGGGGGGGGGGGGGGGGTTAAACAAGATCAAAAAAAAAGTTGGAGCAATGCGAATAGCGATCAAGGAATTGCTGATGTGGAGATGAAGGGAATGGTGCGGTGATTAAGAATCGGATTTTAATTACTGCAATTAAAGTGACACTTACAATTTGTTAGGATGATTTCAGGGGTTGACAACAATGTCGCTTCTTGTGGAAAGTACCAACTCATCATTTCATGATGTACATTTCCAAAGCGCAATTCAGCGCAAGCACGGTCACAAACAACAGAGCAGCGGTGAAGAGGACACGCCCAAAACTACGGCGACGTGGAAAATGTTGACCCAACCCAAAAGTTCGTCGACACCAGTCACCAGTGCGATCCAAACAACTGATGAGGAAAATAACAAATCCCTTCCTCCTCCGCAGTATGGATTAGGGAAGATTTACGTAAATTTCCACCACTTGCCCTTTCTTCGTCGTCTTCATCTCCTTCTCCTGCCCTTCCTCCATGATCTCAAAATGCTAAAAATAGGTTCTTTGTCCCATCTTGTTCAATCCTGTTGGAAACTGTAGGAACAGCGATTTGTAACACTGGCAAATGGCTAATAATCCTTCATAACTTTACAGAAAAGAGTGCGAAACAAGTATTCCAATTCCCGTAAATAACTGAAGCAATTTCCCTCAAACTTTGATCAAAAAAGTTGAATTTGTGTCCAACGACACCGAATCTTGACAGTCACCCCGAAAAACAAGGCGCGTAGTTGGTAACCATCAAGGGGTCAAAGGTTACTACAAATTCCACCACCACCACCACTGAAACCACCAAAAAAGGGCGCTGCTCTTTTTTGAAGAATCCTGGAGTTGCTGGATGGAATCCTAGAGTTGCTGGATGGAATCCTGGAGTTGCTGGATGGAATCCTGGAGTTGCTGGATGAACTCTGGAGCAGAGAGTCTATTGACTCCCCAAGTTCAACTTCATGAAAATGAAAACTGAAAGGGGGATGATCATCATCACTTGGTCTTGGTCTTGGTATCCTTTAATTTTTGGAACCATTCTAGGTACACATAGACATGTAAAAACGTACGGATGGATAAGAGGCAGGGACAGGCAGGAAGGACATGTGTGTGGTAATATTTTTTTGGTTTATTAACACCGAGCTACCCTTGGTTCGAGACACATGGAAAGTCCAGCAGCATTCAGAATGAGGCATGAAATCTTTTTCACCCCCGCAATGGTGGCAGTACTCCCTCGGATACTCGCCTTTCAAAATATAAAGGAGGAAGGGAATACAATGGAAGAGGGGGTGGAAGGATAACAAACAGACGCAAGTACTTGCAGTATATACTGCTCGATGTGAATAAAAATTATAAATAGAAGGGGGAAGTGGCCATTTATTGGGACTGAAACGAGAGTCAATTGAGGATGTTTGGATTTAACTGAGAGTTGATTTGTTCCTCGGGGAGGAATTAAAGACTCATATTTAAGGCCTTTATAAACCTCAACCCTGATTTTGGACGATTGTTTCAAGGAATCAATGTGGTGAAGGGAGGATTTCCTGATGCTGCCGGCTGCTTTTGAAGACCAAAGGTCATAAATCACTCTCCTTCCGATTTATGATGAGAACTTTTG
>JAQIWD010001636.1:0-11683 GCA_034694825.1 Anurida granaria | reverse complement strand
GAAGTTTATCTGGAGTTATTTCTTAGTTATGCGGGGGAGGAGAAAGCGGACTTTCACCACAAGAAAAAAAACGCCACAAATCCTACCCGTCTTTCTTATCATTCTCACACTTAATGAATTTTTACCCCACCAGTACTTTCTCTGATGCAAATTTCCTTTGTTTCATTCCAGCAATCCTCACTTAAATCCACAAGCACATTTCTATGCTTGTTGCGAAAAAATAAAAATAAGTATTCATAATTTTTTGACATGATGGAATGACGCTTTCCCTTTTATTCGGTTCACTTAAACTTTTTCTTCCACTTCCTCCTTTGCTCCTCTCTTTTGTCGTGGGAAGAATCCAGGTTGTCTCCTCTAGTAAATTAAAAAGAAAAATGCACAGAAGTTTCAGTAACGTTAGGTCAAAGTGCAACAATAAATCTGAACCTGACCCACCACTACCACTTGAGGAGGGAACTTCACGGGGTATTCCCACTCCTCATGCCGAAGTGGGGGGGGGGGCGGATTGGATTTTTATTCAGACACGCCGTGAGGTTCCCTTGTAAGAATGTATAAACTTACGTATGGAGATCGAATAGAAGATCGGGCCTGAAGTGCTTCCCACAAGCGGGCTTCTGCCAGGATGTCACGAGCCATGTCATCGATGGATCCATCGTCCGAACTTTCTACTTGGGATTCATATTCGTAGTCTTTTGCAGGAGGCATTGAGCCATCACTCCTCTTCCGACCACAACCTAGGTCCATTGAAAAGTAATTAGAATTTGTCATCCTGGTGCGGTGGGGCCTTGAGGTGACACATTCTCAGACTCCCCACCCCAAAACAACTTTAACTTTAGAAAGTTTGGATTTCAGGTGAATGCCCTTCCGTTCAGAGGATTCCGCAGAAGGGGTAAGTTTGTACCGTTCCTGATTTTACCTGTAAAAGCATTGCAGAAAGTTCGTTTGCTGGGGAGCCTCAATTTCTGAGTTTGTTGATCTGGTGATGGGGGTGAGGACTCTTCTGGCTCTCCATTCCTGCCCACGAGGACCAAGCTCTAAGGAACGAGTCAAAAGGTCAAAAGTTAGTACGGGTCTCTTTTAGGATTACGTACGAGGTCATCCTGACTCAAGCGCTTCATCAAAAAAACGAAGCTAAATCCGGTGACTTATTTTTGGCCCGCGGCAATAGGGATCCGACGAGTATTTTTGGGTACAAGAGTGACCTCCCTCGCACGCTACACTTCGTCCTGGCTGCGACTTTATAATTAAAATGTTGAAGTAGTCAGCGATTTTTTTCAGTGGCAACCACCACCTCACAAAAACTGGAGGAAGAAAGACTGGATCCATGAACTAAAATCCGAATATAAGTGATCCCTAATTTCAAGACATGGCGCCCTCCCACGCATGGGTGGTTCAGAAAATCTACTCCTTCAAAATGGCTCCCACTAAAATCACCTTGCTTGACCACCGCTTATCCACTTCCCATAAATAATTCTTGTCTCATCGACTCCTGGCGGAAGCTCCACTGACGCGATTCGGTTCGACCCGTGTGTCCTCGCGTGCTCACCCACCCATAAACTTGAAGATTCAAAATGACGGATGCCGGATGGAATTTGAGGAGATGAAGCCCATCGCACGCTTCCCCATTTGTTATGTCCGAAGACTCGAACCCGTGGTGAGCTTTCACCCCTGATAATCTTCTGCGTAAACACTTGAGCTGATCGCTGACAGCTGAATTAACTGGGGCTGGAAACCTTCGCATGGAAACTGCTTTCACAATTATTACTTGAGAGAATTAGGGAGGATTCGGGTTCCGTGACCGTTCTATTTCGGACACTGATCATTTGTCACACTCTATTGGGCCACCCATCTCCCTTGTTTTGGTTCCGAATTAGAAACTGGAGAAAGTGAACCGAGGCTCTCCAGCAACCTCCACGTCACGAGTACATTTATTTGAGGAAATAAGTAGTGACTCACTCGCTTCTTCAAGGGGGTCGTCCCAGAAGCCACTAGTGCAATTTCTACTAAGAAAATAGCAAGGACCCAGAGCGTAAAGTTCCGTTGACTCTTCATTGACATCATCCACATCTTCATCTTCCACCGGGCAAAAATTGTCTGGAGACTTGACTATCTTCTGGAGTCTTACCCCTTTTCCACCCTGAAAAAATATTCAACAAACCCCACCCCGACATTAATATTCCATGAATTTATGTGACACTGTGCAAACAATTAGAATTCCATCGACCGAACCACCACCGCCACGGTGGGTCCCCGCGCCCCCGCCGTAACGCTCCAGCTCCACGGTTTCCGTCCCAGATTTGAGACAATGAATAGTTAGGACTGTTTGCATAAAGGAAAAAGGAGCCTATTCTAATGAAAAATGTAATGCAACCACCTGTTTTTTGTTAATAGTTATTTGCTCTGCATGAAAAGGTGGAGGTGGTGGGTAGTTTGATGGGACTGGGTATAATTCAGCAGTGACCACCTCGAGGGAAATGATGCCATTGCGGTGGGTTCAATCATTGAATGTCAGCCTGGTGACTTGTTTACCCAAAATCAAATCCAGGCACCCACTACCCCCGCCACCGCCACCACATACTGTCGCCTTACTTTTGTTTTCTGAAAAACAAGGATTCCAGCGTCCATGGATATTTACGGGGAGAAAGGGAGGAGGGATTGACAGTTTGCGGCGTTCTCCGAATTCCTAGAAAAGAGCGACCCAGGAGGTCAACCTAGAAATTGGAGCTCCATCCTCTCTCCAGCCTTTCATCTCAATCCAAAGTCTTGGCAAATGAACACTTTTTTTTCTGAATGAAAGATCTTTAGGTTCGGAAAATTGTCATTTCCGGCTCTTTCTATGGACTCACAAGTTGGGGGAGAAAGTTATTGCAGGGACAAAAGAAAGCTGGGCCCAATTTACAATTTATGAGCTCTTCTTAGCAACCTTAAGTCATAATGATAGGTCAAGGTGGAAAAAGTTTAGGTGACAGAATCTTGGTGAAAGCGTCTCGTCCACTTCCAACTCCATTCTCAGCCTCATTCATTTCTGACTACCTCCCACGTTTCTTTGTCTCGTCCCGTGTCTTTCTAACATCAATTCCGTAGGATTCAGAGTGGGGAAACACCTGTAGCTATAGAAAGCGTCTTTGCGTAGGTTTCATAGAAACACTGAGCACGGTTTCATTGGGGACGAGTAACGAGCCGTCACCGTCAAATAATGGACACTGGAAGTAAATTGTCAACTTGTCATCTTTTCCCTAACGATGTGCTCAAGGGTTGTCGTGTGACGATAAATCATAGAGTCATTTCCTATTTTGTATTCTTCTACTCTTCTGCTTCAACGAAAAAAATGGGTTTAGCATGGTTACGAAACATGCAATTAGTAGTGAGACTCTAAAAATCGTGAATTAAAAGATCGTATTTCATAAATCGAAAAATCCTTTTGAAATGGGATTTTAAAAGTTAGGCTAGGTTACGGTTAGGTTTTAGGTTGAGTTAGGCTAAGGCTATTCAAAAATGAAGTTTTATGCAAAACTGGATGGCGACAAATGTCGGCGAGAGGAAATCATACAAATTCACTTTGAGATTTTCGAATTAGAAGATACATCCTGGAGAGGTCTCTAGAAGATGTTAATTTTGAAAAAAAAATTGTGATCTCACCTCCAATAAATAGTAATTTATGTCGCTGATTTATGTGCTTATGTGAGATTTTCCAATCAGCAGTGCTCCATAAAACAGAAGATCCTTGTTGGATTGGGGATTTGGAACAAATTGGGCGTCACTTACTCGTTCGACCACTGGCAATCCCGTTGCGTCTTTGAAGGACTTGGATGGAATTGGAGGGTGTTTTTATACTGCCACCACCACCACCACCACCGTGTCACCAGAATCCGGATCCTGACAAGGCGTAGGAGAAAGGATTTATTCCCAACTTTCTCCGTGGGAAGGGGTTGGTCGG
Organism: Anurida granaria; assembly: GCA_034694825.1. Lineage (NCBI taxonomy): Eukaryota > Metazoa > Arthropoda > Collembola > Poduromorpha > Neanuridae > Anurida > Anurida granaria. The sequence goes on along the minus strand of JAQIWD010001636.1, from coordinate 7,746 downwards.
GCTCAAATGAACACAAATTCAGTAAAGGTGGATCATTGCGACGACGCTGGAGAACGCTGAATTTATCCAACAATGAAAATGTAGCCAAACTAGACCCAGTGCTGCGGGAGTTAACTTTCCCCGGGACAGACAAAACATCCATTATGAAGATCATAAAACAGGATCATTAATTATGAAACTTTGTCCGCACTTCCTTATTACTCTCCAGCAGTAGTCCCTGGAGATCCAACATATTTTTCCAATCAATTCCTAGGGTGAAACAAGCGGTTGGACTTCCTTACAATTCAAAAGCATTCAATCGTTTTAGTTAATTTTGACATTAATGCTTTCTGAAATGTCTGAGTTTGCAAAAACATTCACAGGAACTGAAGTCACTGACAATGAACTGCAAATTCCATAAAATTGCCCGGTATCACACTACATGTTAGAATTTTAGAGTTCAGCCGTCGGGCGCGGTGCGATGATTGTAGTTCCTTCTTACAGCGTCGTCCAGCGTCATCCAGCAACATATCAGTTTGACGTTTAAATAAATTCTCCCGCAGTGAACTGGATTAGGTCTTTCAATCTTGTGGTCACTCCCCGGAATTCATCTGAACCCCAATTCCTAATGCCCGTCTGATTGGATTGACTCAGATTCAGATCCCGTGTGGGATGAAAGTATACTGTTGACGGTTTGAATTAATTTTTGGAGCATCTCTTCATTTCTGACGGACATGGATGGTGGCTGTGGGACTCTGCCAAGTGTCAACCCCATCTGAAGAAGCAACAGTTTGAACTGGATTAGTGAAAACAGAGGCTTTGGTGGGGGATATTGAATCCAATTAGGAACTATTACGCAAACACGAAACGTCACTTTGAGCCTCCATGTTTATTTGGTTACTTTTACAAGTGACAAGAGCAGGAAGTGTGACAGATGGTTCCTGAACAGCTTAACTTTATAATTGAAAATACTCGAATCACATCCTGACTCTGCGTCCTCTCATGCTGCTGGCGGTCGGGAACCCAAGGGGGACACTTACAATTTAAGCCTTGAGGGTTAGCCAAATGCCAAATTCCCCCGCGTCGACCATTTACTTTGTAAATCTGAATCCATGAATAACAGGAAAAAGATAAATTCAAGCAAATGCATAAGGTCAACCAAGGAGGCTCCAAAGAACGGATGCAGAGTTTCCTAATTAGCCAGGGTTAATTAGTTTTCTAATGCTACCATGTTCTGAATTTCTTTCAAAACTTTTTGGTTACTCGACTTTCACTTCCTTTCCCTTCCGTAGGTCGCACGTAATTCATAATTCGTCTAATTCAAAACCTCTTACCAAACTTATCATTTTGAATGATTTATCTCAAATTTTATACAAAGATCCAAACAAGAACAATTTCATTTGGAACTACCCACGAAATCCGTGGCACGGATTCAGCCGGTTGATAATTACGCAAAAGTAAAATTTATACTTTTCATAAAGCAAATCCTAATTCATTGTCTAACACCCATCAGTTTTCATTTCTGGGAAAGGTCTATCGAATTTTCGAATAACTCCAGGATTTATTTTTTTTTTCTAATCGTCAAGGGGGATGATGAAATGCGATTAAATTGTTGACGGACAAGAAAGTGGGTGAAAGCAAAGCTGGAAATGTCCCGACGCTTCTTTTCTTCCCTTCTTGCGAGAACTGAAAGGGCGACGTTCTTTTTTGACACTTCCTGACCTATCAAAAACTTTGCAAGTGACCCAGTGGCGTATCATCAGTCAACTGTCAGTTGAACTTGGTAAGGAGGACCCGATCGGTTTGATTAACGGCTGCATTAGTTGCAGAACAGAAAATTAGTTGAAACGCGGTTGGAATGGGACGTTAACGTATACCTTGTTTTAACGTAATCCACTTTGCCTGCGCGAAGTGGACCCAAGGTCAGAGGTCACATACAAATTGCGCGTTCGTCCTTTGGGTTAGGAGGGTGTGGGTCGGTGGATTAGGTGGGTTAGGTGGGTTTGAGGAGAGTGAACGGGTGGTTGGTTGGATGTTCGGATGTTCCCCTTCCACTTTGAGTTGTTTTCCTTTTCCTCTTCTCGTCATTTTTCTTACGTCGCAAAGGGAAGAGAATACACTCCATCCATCTTGAAATTCCATACAGAAAACCACTGATTTTTTTAGTCTTATTTTGTTTTTTCAGTAGTATCAGGTCTATGAGTGACAAGACCACCAACTAATTTATCCTCCTTTACCATTTTAGTTTTACAAAGGAGCGGGCGGACTGAGGACATCAAGATGGCAGCGAGTAGGAAGCTTCAGGGTAACACAACAATTGACTAGTGTGGCACTGAGTCCAACCGGTGAAATATGAGGGTATGACATACTAACTGAGCTTTGTTGACGTTCCAGCGGAGATTGATCGCTGTCTGAAGAAGGTGTCCGAAGGTGTAGATCTATTTGAAGAAGTCTGGACAAAAGTACACAATGCTACAAACCCAAATCAAAAGGAAAAGTACGAAACGGATTTAAAAAAGGAAATTAAGAAGTTACAACGGCTAAGAGATCAAATTAAGACATGGATTGCCTCGGGAGAGATAAAAGACAAGAGCACGCTAGTGGAAACGCGGAAACTGATTGAAACGGTGAGTAATTTTTGCGTTTGGGCCCGCTCAGCTGAGGTTGTCTACAGATACAGTCAGTCAGTCAGTCATCATAGCATTGCTATTCCATTATAACATTGAGACGTTGGTTGTAACCCCAAAATATTTGAGGTCAGGTTCAGTAAAAGCAAGAGGACCTATCAAAGAAGGGGAAGGCAGGTATTTTTGGCCGCTGTAAAGTAATAACCAAACTGATTTCAAGATTGGATGTGATAAGACATGACTGTCATAAACTTGTTTCTAATTCCAAATAAATTTCTTGTATTCTAGCAAATGGAACGATTCAAAGTGGTTGAACGGGAGACAAAGACGAAAGCATACTCCAAGGAGGGACTAGGACTAGTGACAAAGGCTGATCCTATCACCAAAGAACGTGATGATTTAAATACGTGGCTGATCAACACAATTGATAACATGCAAATGCAGATTGATTCTTTCGAAAGCGACATCGAGTCCCTCCTCGTTTTCAAGAAGAAAAAGTTGGATAAAGAAAAGCAAGAAAAGTTGGATATGTTCAAGCGGGTGGTTGAGAAACATAAGTTCCATGTTGGGAAGTTGGAAGTGATACTTAGAACCCTGGATAACATTGCTAATGAAGAGAAGGTAAGAGGGCATAACTAATCCTCCAGTCCTTACACAATTTTGTCGTGTGTATCCGTGAAAATCCTTTGGTTCTGAATATCCTCTTTCTGAATTGTTTCAGCTTCCAATTTTCCTGACTCAAGTAAAGAAAATTAAGGAGGACGTGGATTACTACTTGGATTCGGCACAAGACCCCGATTATGAAGACAACGTCTTTTTGTATGATGACATCGAATGTTTGGATGATCTGTTGGGAAGTGGTGTCGGTAGTAGCATATCCCCTACCCCTACCCCCGTCATGGACACTAATCCTTCCACTCCCACCCTGTCCACAGGTCCAATGTCCCCTTCCTTCCAACAACTCACAGCTGAGAAACAACAGCAAGAATACCTCCGACAACAAGCGCTCCTCCAACAACATCACTACGAGCACGGCTTCACCGAGCGTCGGAAATCCTACACTGAAGAAAGTACTTCTGCTGCCAAGATATTCAAACCCTTGCCAGTTAAACCCACTTTCAGTGGAAGTGTTGGTGATGGTAATTACGGTTCCAAAATTCACACGATGAGCCTCTCGAACAACAACGTAAGTTCATTCGGTCAAAATTCCAATGAGGTCCCAGAGCCCATTGTCATTGAGCCCCAACGACAGGCGGCTAAGTACGAAGTCAAAATCTCAAACTACACTCCTCCGGCCCTGGAGAGTGGTGATTCTGGACCAAATAAGCTAAATTCATTTGTGTCTGAAGTGGAGACCAAGCCAGCCAGGCCACCACCTCTCATACCCGAATTCAGATTCGTGAAACCGTCTCGTGTCCAAACACCAACCCCACCACCATTCCAACCGGTACCGGTGAATCTGCCTCCACCGAATGAACCCCTCCCTGAAGTCGCCTACCCATCCAATGGAATCACTCATACTCAGACCCACCACCAGCCCCAACGGCCCACCAGTCTTGATCTAGAACGTGAACGTGAGACCCAGCACCTGGAACAGGAGCAAGAATGTTTGAATGACTTACAAGTGTTGCCCAATTCACATTCAATTTCCAACAACAACCACATGAGTTTGAGCATGAGTCCTGGACTTTCTCGTACGGGTTCGTCTCCAGTAATGCTCCATCCCAAGGCAGTGCGAAGTGAGCCCACTGTAGTCCGAACTGAACCTGAGCCCATCGTTACCTACATCCACCCACTGGTTGAGAAGGAACCGGACATTCTTCCGCCCCAGCCACATGTCGAGGAAGAACTACACGTAAGTTTATAAATTGAAGAGTCAGTAGACCCATTATTTCATTTTCTGTTTACATTTTTCAAAATTTGCGTAAATTGCATCAAGTAAATTGCGATTGGCGGCGTCTTCCTTTGTTTCTTGAAACAATTGTGTGCTGATTAACTATGAGCAAAACTAATTTTAATGTTGATTTTTCTTTGTTAGCAGGAAGAGGAGCTCCAACTCCCGGCACTACAGACTCAGCCGCTGCATCCATCGGTCAACAATGCACCACATGTGAGCCTAACTCCCTCACAGGAGCAGCAAATCTTGATTGAGCAGTACATGAGCAGTAGCGAGTCCAATCCTCTGGATAGTCATTTGACAACGCTCAAGTCTATGGCCCAGGAAGTCATGACTCGAGCTGGACTTCACTTTGCGGCGGACCAACGTAAGTTTTCAAAGTTTTTCACATTGAACTTTGAACTCATTCCCTCGCCATAAGTCTGTTCTAATTCCAATGTGATATTTCTCAGGGCCCGTGAGTGAGGAAACAACATGTGCACACATCCCTCCGCTTCTTGGGGTGGCACCGTTGGGCCCTGTTCCCTTGCAACAGAAGCATGATTATCAATTGGCCATGCTCGAAGCGGCGCACTATCATATGCCAGTTCCAGCTGATTCGGAGCCTTTGCGACAGTACTTGCCACGTAATCCTATCCCAACGCCAAGTTATTACCCTCAGGTACCGTTTCAGCATTTCGAATTCCAAGTAGCAAATAACTTCCCAACAAAAACTAATTTGTCATTTTTAATTTCTCCAGGCACCGCTTCTGAATTCGGATTCTTTGGACTTTTTCGGTCGACTGTCAATTGAGACTCTGTTCTTCATCTTTTACTATCTGGAGGGGACTCGTGCTCAATACATGGCTGCTAAGGTGCTGAAGAAGCAGAGTTGGCGCTTCCATACGAAGTTTATGATGTGGTTTCAACGACACGAGGAGCCGAAAGTAATCAACGAAGTCTACGAACAGGTGAGTTATTTTAAATAACTTATTTACCACCTCTTAACCTTACCTTACGTCTTGGACTCGTGACTTATTTTACTAAATTGTCAATTTTCCTAATTTCCAGGGAACTTACATTTACTTTGATATTGAGAAGTGGGGTCAGCGAAAGAAGGACGGGTTTGTTTTCGAATACCAGTACTTGGAAGATCGAGACTTGAATTAACTCAACCCCCATTACCCCCTACTACCACTCCATACGAAGAAACTACCTTACTCCGAATCTTACCCTTGGCGTACATCTTATAAACTGTAAACTCGGGAGGTTCAAGTATTTTGTATTTTTTCAAAAAGAACTGTTTCTGTTTTTTTCAGTCCACCCCCGCCCCCCTTCCCCCCTCCACACTACTCGTACAGAGAACAAATGTCATAACTCTGTCGAAAGTTAATTTAAAAGTTAATAAAGTCAAATCTATTCTCCAACAAAGTACTTTTAAACTGCTGGGCTCTGCACGGTTCAATGGTTGCTTACTCCAAAAATACTAAGGATGAATTAGTTTTAAACTCATAATAATTCTCTTATCATCAGCTAATCAGCGTCTGCATTTTGTTGTAATCCTGGAGTGGATTAGATGTTGGGTTAGCTTAGCAATAGCAATTTGGTCTACTGGTTACCCATCATTTCCCATTGCCTGTCGCCGTTTCTCAGTCGCTTGCCTCCCTCGGGTATTAGGATGAGGAGCAATGGATGGGAATGGGAGTAAACCATAACCTGCTCCAGCAGCAGTTAGTTAAATTGAGCAGGTTGTGGTTAATGAATAGTTAATGAATGATTAAATTTGGCAGCTATACAAAGCTGGCTAATGCGTAACTCTCTTTGGCTTTTGGCTGCTAATCATCTGTTCTAACCTGTTGAAAATCTAAAACAGTAAGTAATTGGGTGCTTGTCGTTATAGGTTATCAAGGATTGATGAAATTTCAGGGGTCATGGGGTCAGGCAGCTTTCCCAGGAGACAAATTGATCGGCATAAGTCAGTTTAGCCGAGTAAGTAATGGGAAAGGGAAGACGGGATAAGAAACCAAGCTCCATTCCAAGGTTTTTTCTGGAAGAAAAGACCGAAATTCGGATTCTAAGTCCAATCTCATCCAACACCGGTAAGTGTTATAAGGGGTAGAGGGTAGACGACAAGATGACATGCGAGACACGACACGACAAAGCATCCATCAATCAGAAGTAAAAACAAGGCTCCCCTCAACATGAGATGGGATCCATGATTATCGTAATTCCAACTAAACATCCCCCATCATCCTTGTCCTTTCATTAAAAAAAAAGTCAGAAAATAATGCTGCTATGCTAGGAAGGAAGCAGCAGCAGGAGCGTTGTTGTCTCGGAAAATAAATCCGCAAACATGCATTAGTTTCCAGTGTATGCGCTGAATTTTTAGGGATTTAGCATACGGCGGGGGAACTTTTTGTACATGAACAAAACTGGATGTTCCCTACTGTTCCAGCTGATCCCTATGTTGCTTTTGTCCTTCAGAAAAAGTGCAGCAGGAGCAGGACATATGGGGAGGAAGCTACGGAAGGAAATTACCACCACAAAGGTCATCAAGACAGGAACGCATCCCCTGAATTAACAACATTAAAATTAATCAATCAATTTACAAGAATTTCGTCATCACCTTATAAGATTTCCAACAAAAAATCGAGTAATTAAGTAAAAAGCAACTTACAAATCAATCCATTGCCCTTTGAACTTTGATGATAGGGCTTGATAGAGTTGTAAAGTTTTATCGGGTTCTCCGACAATGTCTAATTAATCGGAAACAATTGACCTAATGCCTACAAACAACTGGGATGGAACGGAGGTCAAAAACTAACTGGTTGTTTACAGAAAAAAGGAAAAAATTAAATCCCAGAATTGTTGGACTAAAATGCATAAAAATGGCATTTCCTGGATCTGGATTCAAAACATTTCCCGTTACGTATGGTACTGGACGCGAGTCAGAGTCAATCCTGTCCAGCATTGTTTGATCCTGTCCAGGATTGTCGGGGATTTAAATCCACCCGAATCTTCGAGAATTGTTTGTTTCTTTTCGTCAGCCTTCCACCCCTCACTCGTTCCTTTCCGTTTGGACTCGTCTGATTGGTCGGGTGGAAAAAAAATCAGTATAAACTGTGTAGACAACCACGGACAGAGTGGCGATGAATGATTGATGAGCGTGTGGAGGGCGATTAGACTGACTAGCCGATTAGTTTGCCTACGGCAAACTAATCGCTAGCCTGTCCTTTTTTGGAAATAATCGTATTGAAAATTAAA
>JAQIWD010001635.1:0-11685 GCA_034694825.1 Anurida granaria | reverse complement strand
GTGGTCCATGGAGTGTGATGGAAGGGACTCCGATGTCCTAATAAAAACAAAAATGGAAATAAATAGATGACTGTGGGGTGATAGAAAACCTTGGGCTCATTTATCATGGGTTTACCTGGATGGTTAGAGCAACGCCTGGAACTCCTCCCATTTTGTCCCAACTCGAATTCGTGAGGAAAATGTGCTCTAATTTTGCCAATTTCATTTTGTGTTCGTGAGCCAGGCGCTGCGTCCCCTCTCCGCAGTTGAACAGATACCTGGAAAGTTCAAATTAAGTGAATTAAAACTACAAGGAATGGAATGGCAACTCGATTTCAATTCGAAACTTTGTAAGGGAAATTACCTTGTTTGATCAGTGAAAACGTAGAGTGCAGCTGGTGCTCCTTTGGCTCCATTTCCAAGGACTTCTAGATTGATATAGCCAGCTGGGAATTTGGAGGTGACCTCCTTCCTCGCTGTCCTCTGTGACTTTAGAAGCGGAACGTGAACAGGTTCTTTAGGCATCGAAATTAGAAGGTCGTGAAGCGAGCTCTTGGAGTAGAACTTCTGACCTGACCCACCGAACCGGACGTACTTGACTTGAGATGACGCAATGGAACTACTACGGCGGAGAATGGTGAATCCAGAGAGACCTAACGTCATCCGACTCCCAAACAATTTTAAAGATTCAGCTCATAAAATAGTATCGTATTATTTAAACAAAAGATTAAATGAATCAAGAACTTTATTAATTAATTAATTTCTTTCGAAAAACGCAAACAAGAAACAAAAAAACAAAACAATCCGACTGAAGAAAAAGATTCGAACGAATCGAATCCGTCAACGGAGATGTTCAGATTTGGACACCCGCTCAACTTTAAGCATGGCAGATCCGCAGATCCACCATTTCACCGCCTCAGCCTTTGACCTATCCTCAGTATTATTGATCAGTGAAATCAACGTCGATGGCTACAAAAAACTTTGAGTGAAATTAAGTAATCAAGGAAAAGAAATGATATAATATCTTTAACTTTGGTTGTCCAAGGTAAATGCCCAGATGTGGGGTTGAATAGGGAGGGGGATAAAAGACTCTTTGGGAAACCCATCAGCTGATTCTGGTCGAAGGCCAATCTTATCCAATGACCCTTTGTCAGTTCAGTTTACTTTACTTCAACTCGTTAGTAATTTGATCACAAGGACATTTCAGTATCATTCCTCCAAAGGTTTATTGAGTTAATTACTTTGGCTCGGGTTCTGGCTACACCAAGAGAAAACCTTCCGGATAAAGGACAAGACAAGAGACGAGTCAAGTGAAGGTCTCCTCAAACCCTTATCAAAGCCTCAAGTCGTTCCTGGTTAGAAATGTCAACGACACCTCAGGTGACTAGTCTTCGCCTCTCGAATCTACATCACTCGAATTTTTCCGTCGGATCGGTCAACAGCGGAACCTCAGCATCCCCACTTCCTTGTAAATCAAGTTTGGACTTTCTGCGGAGTACATACATTGAGATACAGAAAAACAGGAAACGAATTAAGGGTAAGTCAAGTGCGTAGTTGCTATTCAATATAAGCCATTAAATAATTTCCATTGGGTTTTTTATTTATTTAGACAACAGAATGCCACTGGAATGCAATGTGAAGATTCTTGGCGTAATCGCCGGGGAGCAACCGTTATATCGAGGGACACATTTCGTCAACTTGAGCAACGATGGCCTGCTGAGGTTGATGCAAGGGAAAAGTTGTATCTACTCCGGATACATAAACTTGGATGCCAGTATCAATGGTGGGGCGATTATCCCATCAACTGTATCAACTCCGAAGACCAAGCCATTATCTGTGAATGTAATAGCACTAAAGATGTTCAAAACGCCTTCCCACCAACCAGAGCTCATCCTAGAAGCCTCATCAGTTGAGCTTCTCTTCGAAACTCGGATGCAGGCGAAGGAATTCAGCGACACATTGAAAAGTGTAATCAAATATCAAAACGATGATGAAAGTGATAGCGGTAACTCCAGCAGAGGAGGTTCCCCATCACTGAAGCCTCCAGCTATTCCAGTAAGGACAAGGTCATTTTCTTTTTAGTTTTACGTAAGTCATTTATTGATGGGGTTCTTAAATTCAATTTGCAGATCAAGAAGGAAAATGAGGATTCTTCCGAGGAGGAACTGAAAGCCCCTGCCGCAGTTGGCAAGAAACTTGGCGAAGAGGATGAATTAGGGTCCTTTGAGGAGTCAGATTCTGAAGACGATGCCAACGTAAGCTTAATTTCAAGACTTAATTTTTATGAGAAGATAAACATTTTGTGTATTTAATAATTTGCCTTTCGCTATTTTATTTCTGTTTACAGAAGAAGAAGGGTGTGGAGGGATTGATTCAGATTGAGAATCCTAATCGTATCATTCGTATGCTCAACAAGGTCAAGGAGTTGGGCAAGGATGAAGCTGGGACAGAAGATGGACAAGCTGGTCCCACTGCTTCAGGTGACCAAGGGGTAGCTGGTGCTGCCGGTGGTTCGTCCAAAGTTTCCTTTGACAAGTCCTCTGCCAAGCCCGAGTTGTCTCGTCGTGAGCGTGAGGAGTTGGACCGTCAGAGTGCCGAGGCTCACTACGCAGAAGGACAAGTCGGATGAAGTCCGAGCAGACTTGGCTCGTCTTGCCCTCGTCCGGAAGCAACGTGAGGAAGCGGCCAGGAAGCGTGAGGAGAAGAAGAAGAGCAAGGAAGCAGCTGCCGTGGCTAAGAAAGAAACAGGCAAGGCTTTAGGACGATAAAGTTAACGGGGAATTAAAGGCAAGTCTTTCCATGAGCTAAATCATCCCCAGCCGCCCACGTCCATTTTGTAATTATCAGTTACTTGAACGCTTAAATTATGATTAAGGTCCTGACGACTTAATTTATGAAGGTCATCCAATTGCATCGATTATCGAGTTCCTGAAAATGATTTGAGGTCTCCAATTGCATTACATTGGCTAGGAACTGTGTACTGTGGTGTCAAAGTTTATTCAACCTCGTAGGATAAGTCCACATTCGATTAAATTAATTTAATGATTACACTAATAATTCGCTAAAAAACAGTGGGAGAATCGACACATAATTCAATTACGTCAAAACCTTATCAACACTAAGGTATGAATGAGGAAGAAAATATTTAAATGTATACCTCAATTAACCTTGTATTTACAGGGATGGGCGTTGACTCGAGACAAAACCCATCAACCTTTTACCCTAGCCATGTGTCTGGTCATCTTCAACAAAGTCATACGCTTTCTCCCTACTCACACACTCGACGTGTGACACTTTGTTCCGAAAGACAACACCGTAGAACTTGTCTGCCTTCTCTAACAATTCTGGTCGGAAGGTCGTGGTGATAAATTGGGCATCTCCAGCGAGTTCATGAATCATGTCTGCAACAGCCTTCCGGTGCTGGGCATCCAGTGCCTAAACGAACCCAAGATTCCATTAAGTTTCCTTCGTTCTGATTACTTCTCCCATACCCTGTCAGTCACGCACCTGGTCAATTTCGTCAAAGAGGTAAAAGGGAGCTGGGTCACATTTTTGAATGGCAAAAATAAGGGCGAGGGCAACGAGTGACTTTTGACCTCCAGAGAGTTGATTCATCTCCTTCATCTCTGCTGACACATTTCCACTGAAACTAACACGAATCCCAACGCCCGTGAAAGTGTCCGAGTTGAATCCCTGGAGGGAGGTACCTCCATCCTCCTTAAATTAAAAAACAAAGTTCACAATCATAATCTAAAAGGACAAAGGTCAGGGTGGGATTCTGCGCTTACGGGTAAATCCGTTTCTTCCCGGTTTCCAGTTTGCATGACGAGTTGTCCATGCCCGCCTGGAACCAACTTCCCGAATACTTCCGTAAAGTACTTGGCGACTTGGCGAAATGTAAAGAGAATCGCTTCCGTTTTTCTCAGTTCCAAATGATCCATGAGTTCACGAATCTTCTCGTGCCTACACAAATAAAAATCCAGGAGTCATTTTCAGTTTGATTTCACAGCGTGGCGTGTGGCACTTACCCCACGTCCAGTTCTTCTTTCCTTGCAACTAGTTTTTCCTTTTGATCCGAGAAGGACATGAACTGGTCCAGTGCCTTTTTATTGACATGAGAGTATTGTTTCAGTTGCTGATTTGCCTTTTCCAGTTGGGCGTAGAGTTGCTTGAGTGCCGTGTTCTGGTACTTGTCAAAAGCATCTGTAGGGATGGATCCCAATTCCCGGATCTTCTTCACGCAGTCGTTGATCTTTAAGTTCAGCGTATTCTGTTTAGATGCCAATTTCTCAAGGTCCTTGGCATCATCGTTGATTCGCTCCTGACATTCTCGCTCTTCCGCTTTATGACGTTCACACAACTCTTGGGCTCCTTTCAACTAAAAGTACAAATGACAAATAGAAAAAATTTAACAAAATTCAGAATTTAGACTTGTGGACCTTTACCTTTGAACTTTGGTCACTCAGTTTCCTCTCTGCTAAATTCATCGCCTTTTCCAGTGCCTTAATTTTAGTCTCCGCAGTTTTAAATTCGGAGCGACATTGGTCCAGTTCACGTTTCCGGTCTTCTACCGAAATCTCCTGGAGGGCTTGCGTCAACTCATCACGTCGTCTGTGAACGAAAGATTAAAAAATTGTCAGAAATTCATGATTGCTGAGTCTGGTCTCTGGTGTATGGTAAGGATTGATGGGGTGACCTGACCTGACGAGATTATTGTTGAGTGTATTTTCCAATTTGTTCTTCTCAGCCTCCTTTTGCATTCTCCGAGTGAATGTCTCCTTGTTGTCCTTTGTGAGTTGTCGGATTTGGTCGGTGAGCCCATCAACCTCCCTCTGGTCCAAAACAGAGAGACTGGAGAGAAGATCCTGATGGAGCTCTGCTTCGAATCCTTCTTTAGTAGACTGGAGTGCTTCCAGATTGGATTTGAGTTGATTCAGAGAGCGCTCTTTGGACTGTTTCGACCTATCAATCAAACTCACTTTCTCCTTGTTGAGTCGAATATCTGTCTTGACCTTGTCAAAAGTATCCCTAGAATAACACAAAATTAGTACTGAAAACTTGTAGTTTAGAAACAGGGAAGTGGTTTACTTACTTGATTTTGCTGTTCCTAGTTTCATTCTTTTGCATTTCAGCTCCGAGCTCCTTGATTTTCTCCTCAATCAGTTGGAGTTCTTTCTTGAGTTGTGTCATTTCTTCCTCCAGATCTCCTTTCTCTGCCTTGAGGGCAGAGCGTCTCTTTTGGATTTCCAAACTGGAACGGGAAGTGTTATAGTAACCCCCTGTGAGGACTCCTTTGCTGGCGACCTTGTCACCGTCCAGAGTCACACAGTCAAAGCGATGAGATTTAGCAGTACGGACAGCTGCCTCCAATTCACGACAAATCAAAGTCCTTCCGAAAATGTGCCTAACCGCCTTTTCATACTTTTCTTCATACTTGATCACACGGACCATCTCAATTACATTCTGCAAACAAGAAATCAAAGATCACAAATTATCAAGACATCATGAAAAGTGTCAATTGGCGGAGTGTTTCTTACGGGATCCTTTGGGTACTGTACATTTCCGACCATGAGACGATTGAGGGGCATGAAGTTGACCTCACCCGGTAACTTTTGACGATTGAACTCTTTGAGAATCGTCGAACCGACTTCATCCGTCTCCACAATGTGATAGTACAGTCTACAAAAATCAAGAATTCAGTTGGGATGACCTATGACCTGCGGGAATGGGGGTTGGACGTACCTCTTCCCAGCAGTTACCTCCACAGCCGTCTGTGTCCCTTCGTCACATCGAATATTCTCCAGGATTAATCCTAGGTAGCCCTTGACAATGTGGTCATAACCCCCACGGTTCTTGAATGTTTCCAGTACTTGGAGAATGGAGTTTCGCCCATTGAAGACTTCCCTTCCAGCCATGGAACGAAATTCCCCTTCACATTTTGACAATTCCTCATTCTTGGCACTGAGACTCTGTTGCAAATTACTCTCCTTCCGCCATAACTCACTAAGCACAAATCAATGCATTTTAATTGGTAGGATTAATTAATCAAACTGTGAAACCAATTAAACTAATTGCACACTTACTTCCGATCCGAATGTTGTTGGTCTCTGTTCTTTTTGAGTTCGTAGTATTTCTTGTTGTACTCGTCAATACTTGTCTTGTAAGTCTCAATCTCTCCAGATGTTTTCTATAATTTTTCAATCAGAAATTAATTGATTAATTCCTACTATTCAATCCTTACAACTCATACCTCAATGTCATCCTCCAGTTCAACTTTCTTCTTGGCATCATTCTCGAGTTCCTTGGTAAGTCTGGAAATGTCATCCGTCTTGTCCTTGATCCGCTTACTCAACATTCTAAGTAGAAGGGAGGCAATTGAGGACTCGTCAACCTCATTAATCGTAAAGGTCAAAAAATGGAGGATCAAGGCCTACTTGAGTTCACTGGTAATCCATTTGTCCCTTTCATCTTTTGTTGTAAACTGAGATCCTCTGCCCTGCTTCGCATAAAGCTCCTTGCGCTTCTGCTCTTTCAAGCCAAGTCTAGAAAAAATATTGAATGAGAAAGTTGGGATTCGATTCCTCATAAATGGGATTTTTTTTTTAAAATTCAAATTTACTCTTTGGCGATGGCTTCTTCCTTCTTTTTGAGTTGTTCATACTCTGGTTTGACCCGACAGAGCTCCTCCTCTTTTTGTCTGATGGTAGCATTGAGTCGATCCAATTCCTGCTCTGCTCTCTTCTTGGAATTCTTGTCTCCACTCATTTCCTCGTCCAAATCACGCTCACGATTCTCAAGCTTCGTCTGTGCGAAGGAACAAATTGATGGGTAAGAAATTACAGTTTATCCATTAATTAGTAATTGTGTCCCAATAAATTACCTTTTCCTGTTGTAGCTGTTGAAGTTCCATTTGGATTCCTTGCTTTTCCTCTTTGGCCGAACTCACTTGCTGACGAATTTCTTTGAGATCCCTGGAAGCCTGTTTCGCATTCTTTTCAGCCTCCCTCAATCTGGTCCGGAGGGACTCTGCACCTTCCCCTGATTTCTTCCGCCGGGTTTCCAATTCCTCCAATTTCTTCTTGGTTTCATTCAACTCCCGGTCATGGATCGTGTACTCAAGGGCACGTCGCTTCTTATCCCATTTCTGATAAGCCTTCAATTCTTCCTTTTCCTCCTCAAGGGTTGAGAGACGATCCTCAATCGTCTTTAGAAACTCTTCAATCTTCTCCTTTTTCCCTTCAGTCTCTGCAGAGGTATTTAGAAGGTCACCAAGGGGTCAATTTGAGATTATATTACCGAATTCCTCACCTTTGAGAATGGATTTTGACTCTTCCTTTCGCTCATCGTAGACGCGAGTCCCAGCCACTTCCCGGAGGAGTTTGAGTCTGTGGGCATCGGGTGCTGTGGCCATTTGGTTAATCTTTCCCTGCTTGACAATGTAGTATGGATTGGAACGGGAGAATCCAGCAGATTCCAGTAAATTCACAACATCATTCCGTGGAACCATTTTCTTGTTCAGAAAATACTGATCCTTCTTGGCTCCAATCACACGGCGGAGGAATACTTCGTCTCGATCAATTGGGAAGCGACTGTCACTGTTGTCAAAAATGATTTCGACGAAGCCATTCAGAACGCGGGGTCCCGTCCCTTCATTGATAAAACGTTACATTAGCTCAGTCTAATAATAGGTTCAAGTTTATATAAGCTCCAACTCACCTTCATGTAAAAGTGCCTGACGCTGCTCTGGTCTCAGATGAGAAAACTCGTCACTCAGCACAAATTGAATGGCTGTCAAAGAAAATAAAAAACATATCCCTAAAAGGTTGAATTCCTAAGTCCCAGTTAGTTACTTACCGTAAAAGAAATTACTTTTTCCAGAACCATTACGTCCCACTAATCAAACAAAGGAATTTTATGTTAGAGCGAGAACATGTCAAATCAGGTTTGAATGGGACATCAAATCTTACCAACTACATTGTGTCCTTTATGAAATGGTTCCACAACGGTTTGTTCTCGGTAACTTTTGAATCCTTGGATGATTACCTGGAAGTAAAAATTGAAAGAGTTTCAGATTTAAATAAAATGGATTCCAAGAATAACTTTTAATGAGTCAGTTTACCTGTTTGATGTGCATTTTGTCTGGGTAATGTTGACGACGATGGTTCAGCGGTTGCAGTTGGCTAGAGCCAGCCAACTATCCCAGATCGACCGAACACATGAAATACGTTTACGAATCTGTTATCTAAAACTCACTAATTCAGACCAGAGTTAATCAATTAAAATCAAAACAAAACAAATTGATTAAGCTTTGTTTTGGGTGGCGGTATTTGTAAATTCAAAAAATCCCGCCAGTTTCAGAAAATAAAGCCACCCACCCGCCCACCCGCAGGACTCTTCTCAGAGATACCAACTCTTTCCCATTTCCACCATATCCATATCGGATATGGGCAGCCAATGAATTATTTGTAAATTATTTCCAAATATTTTGCCCAATTGAATTAAATCAGGCGATGGGAAATAAAAGTAAGAGTCTAATTGTATTCTAAAAAAAACGGTAAATTAGGAGGGTTGTCAAATTCGAATTTATGTTTAATAAATATGGATCAGATTTGAATTCAATGAGTTAAAAAAAGTGAGGAAAAATTGAAAAATAAAAAATACCAAAGAAATCAAACATTTTCTTCGGGTAATGGATTAAAATTCGAATTCCAAAAATGATAAAAAAAAAAATTAAGATGATGTTGGAAATAAGGAGTTTTAGCATTCCTTACTGACTTCGAATGGATAAAAATAAATTTTGTTTTTATTTGATGTGGGAAATGATGAGAGTTTGTGTGCCCACCTCTGGGGTGGTAGGAACGGCTATGTGAGGGAGTTTTATCGACACTTACAAATAAACCTCCCGCTCCCTTTCTTCTTTATCATTTCAAGATCATCTGTTTTCTGATCCCCAGATTTACCTTTGACCTCCCCGTCGCCACTTCTAACTTTAAATGAGGACTGAAGACTGAGATTAAGTATTAATTACTTACATCATTTGTAGAAAAGTGAGATTTTGTTGACATTGCCAATGTTGTGATAATAAAATGCCTGCAGCTTCATCCTCTTCTTCCATAACATATACCAATGAAGCCCACAAATACTCTTCTCTGGTAATCTCAATGAATCATAATTTATTAATCATTAATAACAAATCACTGTTGTCTGAGCCCCGATCCAGGACCATGACTTGTAAGGTGTAATAATAATTTTATCATTTTTCTAGACAGGATTCGTATTTGTTTTCAATTTGATTGTGGGTACTGGAGCTTTGACTTTACCTGGTGCCTTTAGCAGAGCAGGATGGGCTCTCGGACTCTCCTTTATCCTCATGCTCGCATTCATTAGGTGACAGCGAGTAACTTAACATTATCAAGCATCAGTTTCTATAAAACTTGTGACAATGAATTCTTTTGTCGACAGTTTTATGACCGTGACATTTATAATCGAGAGCATGTCCATTGCCAATGCAGTTCTGGTAAGGAAGCGACGACGAGCAGGGCGAGAAAAGGATTCGGAAGAGAGTGCCAGTGACTCTCGACTCCTCCAAAGTTCCACAAGCGAACAAGAGAGAGAAAGGGATCCACTACTCATTCCACCACATTTTGGAGACCCTTCACAGGACATCAGGCGCGCTGGGTCAAGTGCAGCCACCGTTTTTGAGATACAACAACGAGTCGAATTGGCAAGGATAAGAATCCAAATGCACGCGAATCACTACAATAATTAGTAATCTTAGTTATTCTAATTGATTTAAATTCTTTGTTCAGGGTAAAATGGCGTCAATGTTTTTTGGACGGTGCGGACTCTACATGTTTTATCTCTGTCTCTGTGTGTACCTCTACGGCGATTTGGCAATATACATATCTGCAGTTAGTAAATCCCTACGCGATGTCGCCTGTATTTACGTCCCACCGAAGAATGGAACCAATGGGAATGAGACCACCCCTTTATCCGATGACACTTTCTGTTGGGGAGAGGGAGATGGAATGACTCGCTTCGGTGCCTATCGTCTCTTTGCGATTCTTTTTCTAATTACCCTCGGACCCTTTTGCTTCTTCAACGTCTCAAAAACTAAATATCTCCAGCTATTCACGTCAGCCATGCGCTGGACTGGTAAATCGCAATACAAAGAGTGAATTCATATGACTTGCAGCGAGTTTAGTAATTGTGATTCAATTTAATTCCTCCAGCCTTCTTGGTGATGATTGGTTTGGCAACTAACCGAATAATGTCAGGAGAGGGGACTGGGCACCCTCCGCCTGCCCGCCTAAGTGCACTTCCAAATCTGTTTGGGATTTGCGTTTATAGCTTCATGTGTCACCACTCACTGCCGTCGCTTGTGACCCCGATTGACAACAAGAAGCGCATTTACTCTCTCTTCACAATGGACTACGTCCTCATTACCATCTTCTACCTCCTCCTTGCCCTGACGGGAATTTTTGCATTTGAGCACATCGAAGACCTTTATACCCTGAACTTTGAGCCGAAGCATTCCGGAGACGCAACATGGTTCACACTGATTGTCCAATACTTCCTTTCCCTGTTTCCAGTCTTCACTCTTTCTACTAATTTCCCAATAATCGGCATCACTTTACGGAATAATCTCAAGAGTCTGTTCCAAGTTGTGGATGAGGAGGATGAAGACATGACAGGAGATGACGAGGATTCTGAAGATGAAAGTGGGACGCTTGGGTATCCACCCTTGAATGTCGTGGCGACGCAGCGTAGTCGAGGCGCAATCCTGACGGCTCCTCCTCCAATGACCGTTTGCTGTAAACTCCTCTCCAGGGCCGGGTTCCCTTTGTTGGCGATTCTTCCCCCTTTCGTCGTTTCTATTTTGGTTGAAGATGTCCAGATGTTAGTTTCGCTTACTGGATCCTATGCAGGTAATGCGCCCTTAAGCTCTTCAGTCAACAATCTCGAACTGGAAGTCACATAATTTCGTTCTGATGTTAATGCAGGGTCTGGGATTCAATATTTACTTCCAATCTTCCTCGTCTTCCAAGCCAGGAGAAAACTAAGTCCAGGGTCACTAGTCAATAACCCCTATTCATCCCCATTTCAACACGTGATGTGGCTCTGGTTTGTCATGATTTGGGCCTGTGTCTCAATATCCTTTGTCACAATCCATCGATTCCTGGATGTGGATACAAGCATACCTTCTTGAAATTAATTTGAATAAATGTTAATATAATTAGGACTATGAAGGAGGAATAAAAATCGCACAAGGAAATAAATCGGTCAATCGAAATCCTCTGTACATTGGACCGAATAATCAAAGCCGTTTAACATGAAACTTCGTACCTTAATATCCCAAAACTCCAAGACACATCGAGTACGCATTGTGACATTCTACGATTTGGTCCGGGACCTCTTACGGTAGAGGCTCTACGCTCTACATACTACGGTGGACAAGACGCTGGACAAACTCAACGGAAAGGACTTTGTAGGCTCTAACCCCTCATCAATGCCCAAGATCAAATACTCTACACAGTGACTTGAGCAGTGGGGAGCTAAGGGGAGACTTTTTTGGACTCTAGGTGGAATCATTCGCTACATGCGCATGTGGAGGCTGGAAGAACTCCACCGTCAAATGTCACTCGCTGCCAAGGTCATCGGGAATAAGGAGCTGGAGGAAAAGTTCAACGCTGGGGTCAAGATGAT
>JAQIWD010001634.1:0-11687 GCA_034694825.1 Anurida granaria | reverse complement strand
TCCCTCATTGGCTACTGTCCACAGTTTGATGCGATCATTGGAGTTCTCACTGGAAGGGAAATGCTACAACTCTTTTGTAGCCTCAGGGGCGTACCCTCAGCGGAAGCAGACAAATGGCTACGGAAATTGGGACTTCTGGAGGCTGGGAATGTCCAGTGCCAAAAGTACTCTGGGGGAATGAAGAGAAGGTAAGAATGAAGTGGCGCGATTTTTCAAATTGTAATTTTCAATTCGTTTTAAACGTTTTTTTGAGACTTTGTGCTGGGATGGCGATGGTTGGGGATCCTCCGATTATTCTTTTGGACGAACCTGTGAGTCTCTTTCAAAATTTAAATTAGTTATGAATTATTTTCAAACCAATTTTTTCCAGACGAGTGGTGTGGATCCAATCGCACGTCGTCAGTTTTGGAAAGTGGTTTCATCAGTGAGAGACGCAGGACAAGCAGTTGTACTCACTTCACACAGGTAACACAAAACAATGTGCTTAAGTGGTTGAATAATATAGTGACTAAATTTGACCTCTGACCTTTGTGTAGTATGGACGAATGTGAGGCTCTTTGTTCGAGACTTGGAATTATGGTGAATGGACAGTTCCAGTGCCTCGGGGGCGTCCAGCATCTCAAGAACAAATTCGCACAGGGATTTCGCCTGGAGGTCAAACTGAAAATGGCCTCCCCAGATGAGGTCACCCTGAATGACGTCTGTGATAAAATTGGAAACAAGTTCTCCCCCTGCACTCTCAAGGACAAGCACATGAATATCATCGAGTACCAAGTTACCAACACTGAAATTTCCTGGGGTCAAATTTTCCAGATTATGGAGGATTTCCGTCGTGAGGATCCAGAGCTCATAGAGGACTATTCCGTGAGTGAGACAACGCTGGAGGAAGTTTTCTTGTCATTTGCCCGGATGCAGTTTCCAGAGGGGAGAGTGGTCAAAGCCACTTGTTGCCAAAAGTTAATGTCCCTTCTTTACAAAAACTAGTCACGTGCCAATGCTGGAAATTAAAAATTAACCCAACTGCAGTTTGCGCCTGTGAATGATCTGGTTTAATAGTTGGCATTCTAAAAAATAGAAAACAGAGTGGCTGGAAGATTCAGCATGGAACATTCACTACCTTTAAGGTCAACTTATCGAATTTGGACTCTCAGTTCCTTCACGGCAGCCTCGGCAATAAGATTGTGGACTCGGTTGACTTCGGCCTGGAGCAGGGTCCTCGTCATGTCTCGGTAGACGATCCGGTAACAGTGGCTGATTGTCTTCTTTTTAGGATGTTCAAATTGGTCTACCAGAGATACCTACGGGATACATGAAACAATGAAAATGGCACCAATTAAAATTCTCCTTTGAAGAAAAAACTGCGATGGGATCGGAATTGCTCAAGTGGAATATAGACGTACCTGTTCCACAAGATCACCACCAACGCTTCTAACCAAATCATAGAAATCATTGCTAGTGAACGTTGCATCGGGTGGCAGCCAGAAACTGATGTCATTGTGGCACTGCGGGTATTGACTGACGGTCTAAAAATGGAATCAAAGTTTGAAATATAGAATAAAGTTGGAACAGGTATGTCATTAGTCTATAATCTGTCTAATACGAACTTTGAATGTAATGGGCGTGTAGGGGTCGTCGACTTGGAATTGATGGAGGATTCCAGAATCCTTTGACCAGAAAATTCGAATGTCCGGGATTTGATAGACCCTCATCGCCAATCGCTCTAGTCCCAGTCCAAAAGCCCAACCAATCTTATCTCCAGCTCCAGCTAGTTAGAATTCAGAACAAAAAGTACAATTAGATCAAACTAATTCATCTCATCAAACAAATCAAACGGATTCTCAGTACCGTTTTTAAGCAGCGCATGTTCCATGATTCCACAGCCAAGCACTTCGAGCCAAGTTCCATTGTGCTTTACCTCAAGTTCCCACGAGGGATGTGTAAAAGGGAAATAAGTGTCAACCCAACGTGTTTCTACATCTGGAAATAATACAAAATCAGAATTTGATTAGACTGTAATTAGGGATAAGACTAAGGAGATTAAGAATTTTGTGATGAATGTACTTTTTCCAAATAAATGTTGAGCTAATCCAAGGAGACAGGACTTGAGTTCTTGACCCATGATGTAAACGGCATCCCTTGAATGATACTCTTGCTTCTCTTCTGTCCTATCTGATGAGTTGTCAAATATTGAGTACTGACTTGATGTGAATTCATTCTTGAAAACGTCATGATGTCCACAGAGTCGGACTCCCTCCACTTGGTGAAAAACTGGATAGTGAGTACTATCAATTTCATCCCTCCGGTACACATCCCCCACGACCAAAAAGTTTGTCAACCCCATCCGGATTAGGTCCACTTGATGAGCACTCGTATGGGCCCGGAAGAGATGATCTTGATTCAGATAGTAGCAGTCTGATTTTCGCCTACTTGGATGATCCTTGGCGACTAGGAGCGAATCAAAATTTTGTTCCGTAGTTACAACTGGTGATAAATTATCGTAAACAGAGAACAGAGGACTTTTCCCACGCCTCGGGTAATGATTGTACATGAAATCCACAATCCTTTGACGAATGTGGGACAATGGGTGATGCTTCTGGATGTGGAGGTTCTGCCCGTAGTGAGAGAGCACTTTGGGGGTCACGTTGGTGAAGGTGTCCTTTCCATAACTGATTCCTTCCACGATTATTTCCTTGTCTCTGACATCCGTTGAGCGGCATTTTGAAGATGACGAAGATGCTGCCGATATGTTTGTTTTCAGAGCGCTTGAATGACAAGAACAGAACTGGAGCCTTCCTTGTCGTATCCATAATGGTAATCGAACTTGCATCTTTAATTAATATTGTCCACCTCAAACTTCAGATTATTTGCTAAGCAAGTCTTGCTTCTAAAAAGAGAAAGCAAAACAATTGGATTGGAACTTAACATTTCAATTTCAGTAAACTCTATTTGAAGAAACGAGCATGGGGAGCTGCCTGTTCCGACGTTAGTTACGTTATCACCCTACCTGCAACCTTTCGACGTTTACAATCAACGCTGCTGGCGCTGGCCCTTGACCTTTCTGTGTCAAATGAAATGTCAAAAAGTAAACGAATCGAAGATCAGCTGCACACTTTCGATGAAATAATCAGTTGATCATTTCCCGCGATGAGATTTCAAAGTTTACACAAAAATACACAACTGGGACCCTGTGGTACCATTTCTTTTTATCAGCGTTGGGCAATTTCGCCCAAAGTCTTTGATTTCGCCAATCGTTTTCTGTAAAAAAAAATTACATTTCCGTTATACCGCATAATTAACTATCAAATGACCCGGACATTATTTTCTATTTACGAGGATCCAGAAATGATTTCAAGCATTCCTTTATCTGGAACTGACATGCTAGAAAATATTTATTGGCTTACAAACAACCGAAACTTCCCGGTATAATACTGTTAATTTCTTGAGGATTTTTGTAATTTATGAAAACTTCTGGTATTCTTTGGAACCAATGAATCCGCCATTACTAATGTAAAAAAAAATTCGCCTTCATTTGTCAAAATTCTTCTTTTCAACTGGACCATATTTGAATGGAAGAGACGCAGTTCCCTAACTTGCAAAGTAATAATTTGGGGAAATTAGTAATGTCCGACAGCTAATAACTCCTGAGTAGGAGCTTTAATGTGGCTATCGACAATGCCCAAAGTTTGGTTGAGATCTGAACACCCTCCTCAGGATACGACGAATACCCTCATTATTGCTGTATTGACGACATAGCTAGTTTAAGGTCAATTTTTAGATGTCCGAATCAAAAGCTCTTCAGCAGAAAGTAGCGTGACATGTAACCAGGCTGGTAGTAACATTTCGTTAAGATATAAACATCCGCTTAATAGTTATGACCCAAAGATGAAATGTAGGAATTAGGTTTTCTCAAGGTTATAGTATAGTCAAGTCGCTAACATAAGTCCCCCGAAACCGCCTCACGAAATCCCATGCCATTGCATGGAATCCGACAAAAGTTTGTGCTGAGTTTGGTTAACTTGTGTTTGAATTAGCATTTGGTGACCCGCTTCCCCGTAGCGCAAGTCATGTGAAGAGAAGAGTGGCAGACCCCTCACCCCCTAGTTTAAAATCAGTCATGAGATGAGAAGAGGAGCTGGTCCCCCCGTACCTCCTCGCACATTCCCTCTCTTCCTTTCTTCTCTTCAATCAATCAGGTTGGGCGGAGTGTACGTGGACGGTTTTGATTGGTTGAATAAACGTTTTTGTCGTTTTAATAAAAAACAGTAAGACATTGCATCATCCACCCGCAGATCCATCTTCCACAAGCCCCAAGCAAGTTAGTTTGATTTCGGGCGTTGTCCTATTGAGTCGAGTGCGTTCGTGAACTCTTCATCTCGGATACAACGGATACTTAGTCTCAGTTCTAAGGGGATTGTGTGAGTGAAGTGCTCCATTTTGTTGAGATCTCATCACTAATTCAAAGTTTCAACCCTGGTCCCGGTCGCTTGGGTTTAATCGGTATAATTTGGGGGATTCAAACAGTTTCCCGCACTGTTTTGCTTGGCTAGCTTTTGATTCTGAAGAAGTCAGGTTAGGTTAAAAAGTGCGCGAAACTCTGTTTGAATCCCCCAAATTATACCGATTAAACCCAAGCGTCCCGATCGCCTTTTCCACGTTTTGTGCTAAAAAACGCCCAGACTGGCATCGAAAAAGGGAAAAGTACGGGTAGGCCCGTCACATCAGGCTCGTCTTCCGGAACTCCAACTAGGTATCTCTGTCTGGGAAGATTGGGAGGAAATATGTTGGAGACCGGATGGAATGCAGGAACCGGATCTCGTTTTGTACTTGAGAGCAGCTCGCTCTATGGCAGCACTTGCTCGAATGTGTGACGGTGTATCTCGCGATGATGCTTACCTCGTTGCTTGCCGTGACGATACAACGATCAATGCACTCTCTGTTCTTCATGATTCTGGATATTGGCCAGGGACAGCCCTTCAAGCCCTTGACAAGTGCCCAGTCCCGAAACTTATTGAGAAGAAATGGAATGAAGAAGAAGCTAAACGTTTTGTAAAGGGTCTTCGTCAGTACGGCAAGGATTTCTTCATGATCCGGAAAGAGCTACTCCCTCACAAAATTACTGGAGAATTGGTTGAGTATTACTACTTCTGGAAAAAGACGGCGCAGGCTATACCAATTCCGAAGCATCGCCGCTACCGACCCCAAAATGTTCCCCGGAGGATTCGGCCCCCACGGAACATCAGCTATAAATTTTTATAAATAATTTTCGACTGAGGTAAAGTTCTCCTCTGATTAATTGATTAATAAACAACGTAATGTTAAATCAGCGGAAGCACAATTCATCATCCAGTTTATTAGATTTATTAAGTCAAAATCGGTTTTTCAATCAGACAGTACAGTTTTTTAATTTTCATTTATTCCGCCCATATTTGTAGGTTAGCAAGGAGAGAAGAGTGACGTGAGTTTTAGAGCAACTCCCCTTTTTCGAATCCTGTTCACCGTTGCATATGCATGCAGGCGTTCAGTCCTCATTTATCAGCTGAAGGATGTGGAACAGTTAACGTTTGATCTTCAGTCAACAAAGTTAATTAACTAATTAGTGGATACTAAACGGTGAATCCTCCTCAATTTTTATTTGTAAATTCATCCCAACTTGTTTATTTGTGTATATTTTCAACCCAACTTTTTGAGGAGTGAGTTTATTTACATCGAAAAGTCCTTCTTCGGTCAGGAGGGGGATAACGGATATCTCCAATTCCAATCTAACTCTTTCATCTGGGTTCATTGTTCATAGAGGAATGACCGAATGAGGGATCTAAATCTAACTGGAAAAACCATGTCGAAGCGAGCATGGAAACTGCGTAAGTAATTACTAACTAATTAATTTGACTTATAGTGAATTCTTAATGCATCAAGAGTTTTAATGTCATTGTTTCATAAGATTATTGTAGCGCAGTGCAGCAGTGCCGTATTTTAGTGATTGACACTGTTTTTGAGGTCAAACTAAATCAGTAATGATGTAAATCTGGTTTGGGATAAAACGTTGGCTAAACTTTGTTAGATGTGCATGAAACCAGTCCTTGAAGTTATGTGACTGACAAAACATTCATTTTAATAAAGCTTAATACATACAATATCGTTCGATTATTAGTTTGGAGCTACGGGAAAAATTACGATAAATCGAAAAGCAAATTCTTATTCTCTTATGATAATAGTCACCATCATTCAGGCAGGTATTGTTGGTCATAATAGGTAAAGGTCGTGGTCATGTGTTGTTACATAAAGCATTATCCGCCCTCGATGTATTTTTTTAGTAAACTTGTTTTTCTCCAAAACATTCTTTTAAGTTGAGGCATCATATCAGTACCTTTTGTTTGTCTCTTATCTTAAAAAGGAAATGGGCTGATCACTTTTATCATAACTTTTAGTTATTGGTCATTAACGTTGCCGCTTCAGGGTACATTTTTATCTAACATCACCAAGATCAATGAAGAAACATAAACTTACTATCATCCCCCGTCTTTTCTTTGTCATCCCAAGAGTTCTCATTTAACTCTTGTAGTTGACCTTAGCCATTCGAAAAATTATTAACCGTCTTAGTTTTTTTAGGTGTCATAATTTGCTAGTTTATCTTCTCTCCATGCCGGTTTTATACGAAGGGAACAGTGCTCTCCGTCCTTTCCTTGCGGTTCTTGCTGTCTTTTGTTCTTGTGGCTTTTGTTTTGGTAGGATTAGTTCTGCAGTGTTTTCGAACTGTAGCATCCCTTACAATGTCAAAAGCCGCCCCCACAAGTGTGAGAAAGATGAATGTACTTTTTATTCCGCGTTCAATTGTTGTCTAGGGGGGGGATTCAATGCCTGTGACCCCTCCGCATCTAATTCCATTCCATGGTTCAAACAGTGCACTGTAACGAAACAAGACCCACGAAAATGTAATGTTGCAGTGGATTACGTCGTCGTGACTTTAAAGTAAAAAAACCTCGTTTCATCATCTCCGATCTCCTTTTGTTGGGGTTTTAAACCTAAATGTTAAACTTCTTCCTCTGCAATCACTCGTCCATTTACAATTAAGTTTTTTCTACACGAATCCCCGCTTCTGCAGGAACAATGAAACGGAGAGTGCACCTGATGTGATCTCATTCTGATTAGAATATTGTTCTTTTCTTCCTTTGAAAAATAATGCCCTTCTTCCTCTAATTCCTGAATCCCATTAAATCCCATAAAGTTCTTTACCTCCACCTTTCCTTTCTTCCCCGTCTCACTTGGCATTATTACTCTTTATCTAATGCGGAAGCAATTTTCCAACTTAGGCTGGCGAAAACAACAATGCGAGTGCGAATTTAAGACTTCAGCTTAAATCCTTGCTTACTACACCAGACCGCACAGCACCGCAACTGTTGTATGTGTCTCGTCGACTCTGCAGAAAACGCTTATATGTATGATTACGTGGTTAATTTGAGTCTGGGACCAGAACCACCACAATACGTTGTAAATCTGCGGATTTTGCTTAATTTGCAGTTTCTTCATTGTTCTTCTCCTCGCGTGTCGTAAATTTAACTTGGCAATAATTATGGGGTGGTGCTGAGTCATGGACTAAAATACGAAAAACCTGCTGTCGTCTTCTTTTCGAGTGTCCGTGCTGAAATTATGCAGAATCGGGTATTCCCGCATGATGCATGCAAAGCAGCAGTGCAAAACTAGTTTTGTGATGATGGAAATTAATTACAATTTAACACAATTGAAGACGAAAAAGTGCCATCCTATACATTTAACCCGGCTTCGCTGTCAATGAAGGGCTAAAACGCCTTTGATTTTTTAAATAATGAACGCATTTAATGTTTTTGGGTTATACATCAGTTTTTCGACTGTCACTGTCATCTGTCGGTGCTTAACTTTGCAGTTAACTCTTCAAATTATGCTACGCTTAAGCTAAATGCAAAGTGTAAACATTTAGCAAAGTATAACTCTTTCGCTAATGATGATACAAATGAAGAGGTGCTTCCGCTTCGTGAGGAGTATGTTTCCTAAATGATGTTTTTCGATTTCTACCTCTCCCCAGTAGGCTCCCTCTGTTTATTGATTTAACGTTCCGAAATATCGTTAACATTATTAAGGTTTCTCACGCTCATCAGTTACTTTTGAAAGGTATTAATTAATAACCCATTTAATTAAAAGATTCATAAAGTTAGTCATAATTTGTAAGGATCACAGATTGAATTGTGAACGTGATTCACTTTTGCGAATATTGCAAAGAGTTTGAATGAACGACTTTACCAGTACCCCACCACTTTAATATTCAAGTTCTTTAGTACTTTCCGTAGCCTTCAGATCTCCTAAATCTCAAGGTAAAGACAAAAGAGTGTGAATATGCAAATGCAAATAAGCCTAAGCGCCAAAAGGCCATTCTCTCACCTCTATGCTTAGTTTATTAATTGTCACGTAATTTGCGAGTGGTGGGAGGGTGGGAAGGAAGAAGGGGAGGGGGAGGATGAACACAAGGAAAATGGAATTTATTTAATAATTCTTTTAATTCCATCTTGGTCCACCTCCCATGATCATCTCCATCACGAAGATGTGCTACAAGGGAGTTGTTTTTGGAACGCGGATTTTTACCTTTTCAGTCTAATCTTACCACCTTCCTAGCACTTAATTCAGCCGAGTCATCCTGTCACGGTCATGGCTGCTCAACAGTCTTGCCTGATTTTTCTACAATGCAAGAAAGCAAGATGACAAGGATGGGAATCTTTTCTCCCAATTCAATAATCCCAAGTTGTGCTGTTGAATTTAATTTTCTAAAATCAAGTGACAAATCGTATCCTAACTAAGCACGTTTTACGACCTGTTTTCATGGAAAGATGACTAAACGACGATTGCTTAATCCTCATTTGGAGCTTTCCCTTGATCCCATTCCAGATTTAGTACTAATCACCCATTCCGGTGTGTAAGGCGTAATTAGGACGAACTTATGCCATGGCCCTTGTTGAATGAAACATCTCCATGAATTAATTAGCAAGGAATGATTTATCCAATTGTGTGGATATAAAATCCTTGCTTACGTTAATCATCCCCGTTCCTTGGCTTCAATTCGTGGAAGGGACAAAGGTACATTAGTTAAAAGGCACGAATTGAAAAGTACCGTCATATTCATTAGTTCCCAATTGTTGTCATTTTGTATGCCAATGACAAAGGCATGGAGAAAGAAGATAAGCGCCAGGGTCAAGTTTGATCCTTTCCCGATGATATAGTTTGCAAACCGCAAATAAAGCTCACCTTGGTCCGTGGTCATACGGAAGGTGTACGGAAGGTGAGAATAAATTCTGTTTGTCTTGACTCATTCATCCTTTTGATCTTTTCATCCTTACCTTGCTTAAGTACATGACTCTAATGTCTTTTATTACGACATATTTTTATGACGGAGAAGATTACAAATATGGTCAGAGATAAGGAAATCTCGGTGCTAAGTGCCCGCCCACCCCACGCCCTTGGCACTTGTCAAAATCACTAAAAGAATGGCAGAATGAATCCGATTTGGGAAATCTTTACCATCTCAAATTGCAACAAAGAAACGTTTTTTTTGCAAAAGATAGAATGGGACTGGAGAAATTTTTTGTGTTGTTTGTTATGTGAGTCTAAATTGATGATGAATGATGCATTGATTTCCAATTGGAGAGATTTACGAAGCGTGAGCGTGACTAAAGACTTCCGTGTGGGTTTTAAACGGTGTGGTGCTAATTAAATCCGCTGGGCTTGAAAATTGGCATCCCATTATCCTTTTCAGAAATGCATGACTAAGTGATGTGTATTTTAAACCTGTCGATACCTGGCTGCCTCTGGCTTGCTTTACTGGATTGGATGACACACTTTCCCCATCGATAGCTCCTTGTCATGATAATGAGGACAAACAATGCTACCAGGTTGTGCGTTCATTCCGCTATAAAAGTATGTGTTTGCTGCGTTTTTTCACGAAATTCGCAAAACGGTTCATGTATTATTTGTTTTGATGGGGAAAACAATGGGGGTGGAACTCACAAAAGGACCGACCGACACGTCACACCTGCTGTCGTTGTCCATTTAATTGCGCCTCGTATTAATCAAAAGATAACAGTTATGGCTGATTTTAAGTGCGTGTCTTTCATCGGGAGGAAATGGGCCATGAACTTATGTGCATTGTGTGAAATTACAATTTGTTTTGTCTTTTGTTGACATATTTATTTCTTAATTACGGGGGCTCTAAACTACCGGAATGAAGATGTTCGTTCTGCCTCAGTGGATTATGAACGGAGATTAATGTCCTTCCCAATGGGATCTGTCTTGAGTTTAATTTAATTGTGATGAGGAGATGTTAAACGAGTTTGGTTGGTGATTATTCTAACTGTACCGTAGAAATCGACTGTCTTCTGTTCATGATTTTAATTGTGGTTTTCTTGTTCTTTTACAGACGAGTTCCCTGCTCACGCGTCCTCCGTGAATTCGGTGTCATTGGGCCACAAGTCGGGTCGAGTTCTTGTAACTGGCGGCGGTGACAAGAAAGTCAACTTATGGGCAGTGGGGAAGCCAAATTGTATCATGGTAAGTCCATCTCTATACATCCAAAAATGTCTTTACAAAAATCTTGATCATCTTATGCATAATTAGTTTTTCAGGGTAGACTGCAGGGTGGTTTTGTTTTGTTGCAAGTCAGAAGATGCATTCATTATGTAAAGGAAATTGAAATGTCATGACATGTCGTGTTTCGTCGTTCCATGTGTCATTTGTTGGGTGTCTTGAGGATTCTCCCGGTCATTGATCCCTTCTGTTCGGTTTTTCTGCGACGAAGGAGTTGTTGTGTACAAAGTTCATGGACTCCTGTCCCTGAATGGCAAATGGGAAGCAGTAGAGTCTGATTTGTCTTTTCTTGATTCAAGATTACAATCTGAACTTCCTTTAACTTCATTATTTGTCAACCATTCCTTTGCTGACGAGGCTCTAGGGCAATGCTTACGCTTGTCTCGTCGTTTTCATAACGCACAACCTTGAGACTTGTGACTTGTCTACTTGTCTACTTGCCTTTATCAGATTAGTTGTAGAATTTTTTCTACTTGCAAAAATTTTGCTCCTTGGGAAACGACCTCATAGTGTAGTACGTGGGAATCAAAGAATAGGAAACCAATAAATTCTAATGAGTTTTGCATAGGCATTGTGAAGAAAATAAAGCTACTACCTGGTTGGAAACTAGAAAGAAAAGTATGCGCGTGAGAGGCGAGGCGACATGTAAAATAAAAATGGGAATTGGAATGCAGGAATTTCCCTTGCTACGGTGAAAGTTAAAAGTAAAGGATCCTCTAGTTGAGGAATAATTTGGAGCACGAAATAGGTTAAGGCACTTTCTCCTCTTGCCCAGGTTTACAGAGCCCGGATTCATTGTTGGCCTACCCAGAGAGATTGATTCGAAAATAGCGTGTATGGACTCCCGAATGACCGTGCATGGTGAACCCTTTGACAATTTTGACTTTTCTTGCCAGTTGCCCTTTTGTGGAAGAAAGCTTAAGTTGGAAATTATTTGAGAACAGGTGAGAGTCAATGGTAATTCCGGTCAGTTAGGTCAAGGCCGTTCAGGTAGTTGAGCAGGTTGGATTTATTTGAATGAAATCGGGGTGAGGCTGGTGACCAAGACCTCCAAACCTCGTTTACGAGAAATTTACTTTTATTTT
>JAQIWD010001633.1:0-11689 GCA_034694825.1 Anurida granaria | reverse complement strand
ATCCTCCCTTGGGTTTTTCCGCAAGGAGTGAATCCTTGACTGATTCCCCGATATAATTAAAATTTAAGCTTGGTTGCTTTCTCTCAAATTTGCCTTAGTGAGTATTTGTCCAAGTCCCCTTTCATGCTCAACCAGGATCCGAATTCCAGGAAAGAAATTCGGCAAAGGAAGGTGAAGCTTGAGTGCGTTCTTTCACTGATGGAAAAAAGTGGAGAACAGAAGGATTTCAAAGCAGATTTTTATATTCTAAAGGAAGAAAAGAGGGATTTGGTGGGCTGGTGGGCATTATGAGTTTTTTATGATCATGAAGGAATCTTGACTCGGCCGTTACTAGGAGAGCCCCCCATGTCCACGTTTCGTATGCACGCTGCGTCCGTCCGGTAATGGACCTGGCCCTGAATCAACTGAATTCAGGCTTCATTTTAAGGTCCCTTATTCTTCCACACCCTGCCGAGAAATGAATAACTAGAAGAAGACCTCTTTCCTTACCTTTCCAGCGTAGGTGGTATAAAGCGACGGAGGAGGGATTTTTCCGCAGGAATTTTATTGGGCGTGGCGGGGGCATCAGGGCCTGGGATCCTGTCTGGTTCCGACGAACATGGAGTCTCGACCGTCTCATCCATCACAGATTAATGCCTCGAGGGGACAAGAGGGTTGAATTAGTTTTCACTGCCAATTCAGAAACTTTCGCCTTGAACTCTCTTTCTTGTTCAAATGGAACTCTCCATCGTATCCGAATCTTCAAAAGTAGACTGCATTTCCTGGGGATGTGCGGAATCACTCTGAAAAGTAAAGTTCACAATGAATCCGTTCCTACATTTTCCACACACCCATCACTTATTTTCCTTCTTATTTAATTCCAGGCTTGCCTCAATAGGAAACGTGAGGGAAAGGAGGGAGACTGGGCTTGGGCTTTCACTTGGATTGACTTTCTCTTTCCTTTCAGGGTTCCGCCTCCGAAGAAGACTCGACGATCTCACTAACAAAGTGACTTCTTGCCTCCAGGAAAGTTTCAATTATTGCTCCAGCACCACCACCGTCAGCCCAGGTCTCCTTTCTCTTCCGTCGAACCAACAACCTCGGCTGAATCAGGTGGAGAAAGTTGTCGTTATCTTGTTCACTTGTTCTCTGGTTGTCGTCGGGGAAGAAAATGTCACCGGAACGAGACAGCAGGATGACAATGAGCCACACCAACCTGTGGGAATGCCAAAGACATCTAATCAATCAGACCTGGAGCGTCTCTTGAGTACTTATACAAACTTATGATGTTTCTCCCATCAAGCAATCCCCTGGATTGGAATGCCAGTGATGTCGGATTGACAACAGAAGTTACAAAGACTTAATTTCTCCAGAATAATACAATAGGAATAATTAAATCAATCTCATCTTAACTTTCTCTCACCGGGATGAAAAGAAATTGGTTTCCTTGTTACTGCAGCCGCCGCGGCGGTGGTAGGGTAGAAGAAAAGGAAGGCCCGACTTGTTTATTTAACTGCGTGTGTTCTTCGACCCCAAAAAATCAATCACCAAAAGAGCTCCATAAAGTAGACAGAAGCGACCATCTTTACGACAGCCTCTAACACCTGCTGCAATAATCTATATCAATTCCTTAAGAAAATGGAGGAGGGTAGTTATATACACACTCTAAGCATACAAAGATCTGTTCAGAAGGAAATGAAGGATTGAGCCCCCTGATACTCTCCTGGTGACCTATTTAGGGCGGAAATTATCCGTGATGATGATGATAAATGATGCTCTCGAGTATTTTGCTCCGAATTAAAATTCTGTGTCTCCGCCCCAGGTCCTCTTTCCCGGCTATCCACGGAATAGAGAGATGCGACGGGTAGAAATGAAAGGAAGGTACCTTTGTCAATCTCAATTTATTTGAAGTAAGACAAGTTGGACAGACAACTGGAAATCCAATTCTGCCAAGAGCCTCGAAAAATCCCCGTCGGAAAAATGGGAAAGCATGGACGCTAGCCTCGGACTCCTTATGACTCCCTTGAGGGCTCAACCCCAACCTTTCCTTCTTTTTGGTCCAAATTTACACTTGGACGACAAGAGGAACCGGAAGACAGGAGACATTTTGGATTTCATTTGCTTTCCCCTACCATAGTGGAACGTAGAGAACATTAGGTTTTCATTAGTACACAACTGCAGAGTAAGGTTTTGACCTTCATAAATTATCCCAATAAGCACTGGAAGGACCAGCAGCATCCCTAGCTTCTGCAACTGATGCTTACAAGTTTATAAAAAAGGAAGTAAAAGTTGATTGAAATGAATAAAAGAAGCCATTGAACGAGGCTGCCTTCCTTTCCGCTTCGTCTATTTATTCCTGGCTATAATGGTTCCTATTTATTCACCACGGGGTTTTACATTTGATTGCATTCGGCTGCGCTTGGAATTGAGAAGGAAGCGGTTGGCTCCTTTTACATGAAGCTAAACCGGAGACGAGGATTTTTTCGAAGAAAATAAAAAACGAAAGAAAAGAATATCACATCAAAAGGATTTACAATGAATTGCCGTAAATACTTGATCCTAGCTACAGTTGGCGGTGGGTACTTGGAGAGGATTCCAAATTGGGGGTCATTTATTAACCTTTGTGGAATTGTCTCGATCCGGTTGAAGTTTCATTATGCAAAGACAAGTGCTGGGGAGTGAGTTTTTTTTTCCATCTGCCGGTTTATATGGAATGTTCTTGATGACCTTGCATCCAAGAAGATTCGGAATAGGGAGAAGACTGAACCTATTTCGATGCCAAGCTAAAATCCAGTAAGTAGGGTAGTGGTGGTGGGATAAGGCGAGAAAATCAAGTAATGAGTCCCTAATGGACAACTAATGACACTCGGCAGGAACCCCATTATTAAAGATCTCATTGGAAATTAGAGCAATCAGATTATACTGCTGGTTCCCATTCCTAATTTCCAGGCTTTGTTTCAAACTTCTCAATACTTTTTGGTCATGCTAGCGAACCTTGTACCCTTGTTGGCGGGTGGTGGAATACCCCCAACTACTCAATTCACAGGCATGAAGAAGGAATTGGTTGAAATGCGTCTACAAATAATACACTATTTCCAATTTGCTTTATGCGTCTGCAACGTGGATTCCCAGAAGTTCCTAGCTAATGGCCCCCATTTTATAAATTTCCAGTCGAGAATTCTTATTATGAGGTAAACGAAATTGACGTGAGGAAAAAGTCTCCACCACAGCCGCGGTTCTTGTTTGAAGAAACTTTTGCCTTTAAAAAACTTTCTCCTTTCTCCGACTTTCTCCAAGTAAATGAAGTTTGGTTTCCTTCTTCATTTTATTTTCAACCACTTTGACTTTGTTCCTTTCTCCTTTCCCTTTCACCGTTGTTTTGATCCCCTTCAATCTAATTCAAACCCCATTCCATTATTCCCTTACACGGGCCCCGCCCCTTTTGATCCTTGACACTGGAAGAGAGACGCTGAGTTGTCCCACAAGTATTCAACGGCGCTATTAGATTTTGGACTTGTCTTGTCCCTAAAGTCCCCACGGGGACAATGCTTCCTTGACGTCAGTCTTTGTGAGACACAAAAAACAGATCAAGTGGCGGACATTTTTCGTTTACCTCTTCACATTTTTACTCTAGTTAAAAGGAAAGGAACTAGATTACCTGAAGGAGCAGAGACAGGATGGGACTCGGGGTTTTGACGTTGAGAACTTCCAGAGCGACCACCGCACTGAGAAGAGAACGGAAAACAACTAAATTCAAGACTCGTCCATCCAGGAAACGCGGCGGAGGAGTAGGAGTAGGACGACGCCGTGAGCGGAGTGTCTCAAGGAGGGAGCATCAGCGGCGGCGGCAGGAGCACAGTGGATAGCGCTGTGTGTTTTTAGGATTATTCTACCAAAAACTAATATCCGCAACAGGTCCTCTCCTCATCATCATCTTTCATCCCGCCGTCGCTTCCTACGTCCTATTTCCTCCGTTTAGAATAAAGTTTAGATTAAGAATTGGAAGGAAACTTGGCGCAGGTCGATCCAGCGTTGCGCGACCACTTCCGCAGGTGGAAATTCATCTCGAGGGGACCAAGAAAGTTTCTCCTAATTCTCACTTTTGATCAAGTAAAGTAACTTTCTCGTGCTCAACGAGCATAATACGAGGAACCCCATCAACCACCTTTGCCAAAGTTAATCCGATTAAAATAATACGCTAAACGTTCTAAAAATAGGAGTCTAATATTAATCACTTCTATAGGCAGGTTTTGAGACGCGTTGGCATTGCCAAGCTACCAGTCGTCAGAAAGCCACAAGACGTAGTAAAAGAGATTTAAAAGTTACAAAATAATGAGAGCCTGTTTTCTGAACTTGAGGTTTCCGTTGAAAAATTCTATTTTGAAGAGAAAACAAAACG
Organism: Anurida granaria; assembly: GCA_034694825.1. Lineage (NCBI taxonomy): Eukaryota > Metazoa > Arthropoda > Collembola > Poduromorpha > Neanuridae > Anurida > Anurida granaria. Next base: position 7,311 of record JAQIWD010001633.1, on the reverse strand, counting down.
GGTTCTGCAACTGTGAATCGGAAATAATTTGAGGAAATTAAGGATCCATGTCCTGGCTCATGGAGAAATAAATATTAAAATAAAATTAAGTTGTGAGTATAACTATACAGAAAATTTCAGATAACCGTGCAGTAAAGTTAGCATCCATGATTTAAAAATTGAAGTCATCAGTTGTCTTGTTAGGATTAATTGGGTATCTGCTGAACTGAAGCATATCTCCCCTTCCGTTCAAACTGTTCAGTGCCTCGAGCGCTTCTGATATAACAGAAGGTAAAGCAAACGAGAAGGATCTGCAAAAAAAATTAGGGCGGGTTTAGTGGAACAGAGCAAATTAATTAATGAAGCCATTAAACTTACTTGTAAAAATGCGACAAAAATAGCAATAGCAGAAATCCATCCAGCCCTCTTCTCAATAAAGAGAGAAAGCTTCTCCACGCAGCCTTGTTGGTAGACTTGCCCACTGATCGCATCTCGACAAGAATCCGAAATTGGCTGTTCCATCCGATTGTAGTCCATGTAACTCCGGGATCCGCAGCAACCAACCTATCAAAAGCACAAGGAAACCAATTTTTAAATAAATGAAAGTTAGTCCAAGTTTTGACCGGAAATTAGCCCATTCCAAATTCCAAGCAGAAATGTTTAAATGTGAGTAATAAATTTTTACTTTTTCTTGGATATGGACGAGGTAGTAGTTGGAGTTGGAGTTGTAATTGGAGTCGATCATGAGCTTGTCAAAGGACGTCGTTAGATAGGGTGTCAACTTGGAGTAATGAGTACCATGGACCAGAATTAAAATCCCACCAGCCAATTCCAAAATGAAGGTTATAAAGACGCAGACAGCTCCCTACAACAAAAATCCGCAAGCATTTTAATTAGAAACTCTAGAAGGGAGCAGGCAGCCATTCTCCTCTCGGGTTTCATGACCACAGAAATGAGGGGACCCGAGGCCTTTGTGACGCGTCTTCTTCCTCTAAACCTTCGATGCGCTCACATCTCATTTCTGGCAATTGGAATTTGAAATGTTCCCTTTCCGGCTGAAAGGAAATGAAAGTGTGGAAAAGACTCACGACATAGTCGAGCCAAATCATGAAATTGTCACTCATATAATCTTTTCGTCTCAGGATGACGTTAAATTGCTCAGTGAGGAAGGCGTAGTCAAAACTGGGTCGGATGGCATTAGCCAAGAGGAGAATGGCTCCGAAAAGAAGCATGACAAAACTAAAGACCGTCAGCGTAATTTTCTAGAAAACCATTAAGTTCTGAGGTTGTATAGAAGTATGCATGAATACTCAAGACCCAAGAGTCAAAGTTCAACATTAATTTCCACGTACGCAGAATTCAATGGCGGTATACTATGGACTTACGATGGTCATTAGTGGAATGCTGTTCGTCAGAGCACCACAGCAGCCACAGAATGAAATTATCATGATTATCAATCCAGCAGCCATGAGGATGTAGAGTCCGTTCCAGTACTGATGCATCTCCAGTTCTCGGATCCAGTCTCTCACATCCGTCTCCAGGCGCATCCAAATGGCGAGACAGAAAAGGAGAGCCCCCAATACCTAGGAATTTAATTAAAAAACAATTGGGTTATGTTGTACATCAATTCCTAATAAAGAGTCTACGGTTAATTTCCGTCCGGAATGAATCACCACGTGTTACTCATTCCAGTGCTCCACTCTTGGGGCGAATGAGCGAGCACATACGGAAACAAGGAGTGGACAAACGAGGGTTTCAACAACTCATTGTCATCTCTATTTACCCGACGAGATTAGGGGAATTTTACAATCCTTAGAAACGAGCGCATTAGGATACACTAAATAGAGAATATCGACTTACGCCACATATGAGGTTCAAGATGGCCACAGAGAACATGAGACAATGGTCAGTAAAACCGGCCATGATTGGTTTTGTTGAGACAATGGAACCGACGCACTCTCACAGAGTTTTCTTCCTTATTTTGTTGTTGAACTTCTCCTCTTTGAAGAATAACGTCTTAGATCTTCGGTATGCACTTCTGTAAATTTTGAAAATAAATTGATGAGAGCTGTGTCTCCAGGATAGTACGAATGGCGGATGGAAAAAGAATGGGAGTGGATTGAGGAAACAAAAGGGTTTCGGGTTGAATAATCGTAATGCCTTTGTGTGAATAATAGCAATCCTAATCAGTTGAACTGATTAGAACTGCTGAGCGGAAGATGCGAAAAGAGGCCACGTTCCTCATCCGCAACCATGGTTATCTTTCGCCCAAAAAATGGAAAACATTGAGATAAGGACTTACCTTCATTTCATCATTAATTCCAAGTATTTGGCACACTCATCTCATCGTTTCCTAATCAATCGTCCACCCCCGCCACATCCGTGTCCTTATGACATCCTTCCTTCCGTCTAAAATTACTCAAAGAGAAGCATTTTGGTATTTTAGGAAAAACAAATGTGATCACTCTAAATCATTCAATGTTACGAACCTTTCCTGATGGTGAGTAAGTGATCTCCCTCGTACTAATCCCCTTCACGAGCGGAGCACTCACGATCTAATTATTTATTGATGCATAATGAAAAGGAAAATGGTAATGGAATGGAACACGAAAAGTGAAAGCAGGTAAGGGACGAACGACACTAACTTTAAAAAACTTCATTTGGAACTTGGAATTCCCCTGTTTCAAAAAATCAGAGTTGCAATACACTGTTGCTGTAAGTTATTCAAGTGTCATTTACTGAAAGAAACCAAGTCGTCACAAAAAAAAATGGAATGCCTCATGTATAACTTAAACTGGGTTTCAACTTAACCTTAGGTACTGGTATACTGGTTTAGCAGAAGAAGAATTAAGGTTTATACACTTCTTAGGTCAGAATTACAAGGTCAGATGATAAGTTCAAATTGGTATAAAACGAAGAAGCAGAATCAGTTTAAAAAAGAAATAAAAGTAAGGCATGAAAGAAACTGGAAATTGGCTCAAAAGCATGCAAGTACGGAAGGTGTACTGTTTTAGTAGGCGACCAAAAAAAGGGCAACTTCAATGTCCTCTGTAGGAGGGAGACCTAAACGATTCCCGTAGAAAATAATTGGCGAGTAAGTCTCAATGCCAATCATTGGGATGTCATCACCAATGACTTGCTTCAACATTGATAGCGAGTTGTCTGTCTGAACGGAAATGATGTAAACCATCACAATGAATTTGTTCTTGGCTCCATAGAAGAACTTCCTTGCCTAAAAACATATTTACAGCGTAAACTCGCATACAGAGCAAAGAAAGAGACAAAGGAGTCTTACGACATGTCCAAAGCTGAAAATGTACTCGGCCGTCATCCGGAAACCATAAGCTGCAAGCCTCAGATTTGCCGACCCATGTATGGCCAAAAGTGCTGCCATAGAAGTTTTTCCAATCGCATCACTCGAAGCGACACCGTCCTGATTTGCTATGATGATTCCAAGCTCACTCGGGTCACGCATTTGTGCACTGTACACAGATACATCAGAATACGTAAATTAGCAAATATTCATAATAATTTCAAGTACACCGATATAAGTAATATTTCATTAATAAACATTTACCCAATGCAGTAACTTTCCGCGAACTCTTTAGCTAGTTTGTCGTCGAAATAGAGGAAGATGAGCATCCCTTTCAGCACTTTCCCGCAGGCATGGATTAAGTAATCCCTATTGGCGTGATGAGTATTCGTCAAGGCAGTGAGAACATCGGCCTGCAAATGATATTAACAGCACGAGAATTATGGTATAACACAAGATTGTCAAACATCAGGATGACATCTAACATGTGATAGGAGAAATTTCTTTTACCTTTGTCTCATTCGTCCAAGCCGGAATTGCCATACTAAGAAAATCAACTTCAGGATTCCTTGGGATGCAAAGAGTTTGGAGTGCAAAAACGGAGGAGTCATGGAAGCGGATAAATGATCCAGTAGTCTTTCCTGGGAGCGTGCAGGTCAGGTGACCACCTGCCGCGTATACGAACTTGACCCGTCCATCCAGTAACGCTGGCACTGGATATCAGAATCAAAAGTAAATATTCACATAATAATTAACTATGGCAAAACTCAGAGTAGGAATGAGCTCGATGGGCAGAGAAGCGATATAGAATGCTAATTGCTAACGAGTAAAATAAGACTTAAGTTGGATCAAGCACATCCAAACCAAAATATCGAATAAGGCAGAAAACAAACATTATTTTTAAACACGACCCATTAATTTCTCAAGCGACTAACCTTTCAAGAAGTCTTCAGATCCGAGTGACAAAAAAGATGTGCCAAAACTTATAATCGTATCAACAGGCTTGATCGCCCCGAAGCCTTTGAACCAACTTTCCTGGAAATGTTGACTGAATTTCTCGATAAGGTTCTCTTGATCCTGTGCAATGTTCTGAGACAGAATGAAAAAAAATAAAAACTTAATAAACAAAATTGCAGAAAACGTTAGACTACATAAAGTGCACACATACCGCATCTCTCCAAACGAGAATGGAAGGCTTGTTTTGTAATCGTTCTCTTCGAATCATTATACTTGTTTCAAGCCAATCCTTCGAGACAGATGAAACAAGTTTCAAGTCCCAATCGGTCAGGGGTTCCAAGCAAGCTTTCAAAATTAAGTTAATCCCAAATGCTTTTCTGAAGAGTCCAAGGTCCCTTTCTGTCTTAGCCTCAAGTTTAGCTTTGATACTCGGTCTTACATCTCCGCCACGAATACCGTCATCCAAGTCAAGGTATCCTGCATAATCACCTGCATATTCACCAGTTTTTCGTTTTGGTGAAGGTGATCGTTTGCGAACTAACAAATGAGTAATCTCACAATGATGTCCAACAAAAACAACTTAAACGTCATCAACACCCTGACTTCAACTGTGCCACTTACCATTGTTACGGAAGCTAGAGGCGAACCAACCCTCATCAGGTACCTTCAGGAAATTATTTGATGTACCCGGGACATGTTGATCCATAGGCTCAGATTGGAAACTCATTGGCTCGACATCTCTGACGCTTATATCAAATTCAAGTAACGGTACCACAAAGTTGCCTCCCAGATTGCTCATCTTGGTACGGTGGTTCCCTTGGCTTCCGAACTACTGGCTTCGGGATTTAAGATTGATATCTAAATGACAAGGAAGTTTAAGTCAATACACTGTAAGCCAACGGGGCGAGTATATGACCTGAGTTCCTACCAGTAACATCAATCAGAAATTGTGTTCTTACCAATTCCTCCCTCGTCCTAACGTTGTTGTAACGTAAAAACTGCGAGATTAATTGCTTCTGTCGTTGACCGTTGACGAATGAACTGACGAGCTCTGCTGCTTGCTGCTGTACGGAATGGACAACACTGCACTGTTTTAGTTCCTGTCAAATCCTGTTGGTGCCGCCGGCGGCGCCGGCTGGCTGCGTCTGTCTGTCTTTTATCGCCTGTACTTTCCGTTTCCTTCTGTCTGTCTGTCAACTCACTTTTCTTGACCTTGGTTTGACCGAGCGATGAGATAAAGTCATTTGGATTTGGAGGCGGGAACGATAAGCTGAGAATTGTCGCAGCAGCACATTTAGATTATTTGGTCAGCTAGCTGCAGCTGCAGTTGCCTGATAGCAGCGTAAATTTTTCATGGTCAGAGTCAGCGCCTGTCAATCTCCAGTACCCGGTTCGCAATTGCCTCTCAGTACCGCTGCTAATGTCATCTTAATTGATTACCTCCTGTACCCCTACTGCTGCGGACCATCGTTGTTCCCTAATTTCCTTCACGTTAACCTCCTTTCTTACACCAGACGAAAATGCTCCGAATTCAGCGGCGTCCTCTCCGTCGCATATTTGAAGATATGGACGCTACTCAGTTACGAACCAAAATTCTTGATGTCCAGCGGAAGTTTGCCACCATCTCTACAATTCTCATGGTAAATCGGTGTACCTTCTCATCAAAAATATACTATATTATATTATTTATACTAGGTACCATTCGTATAATTTATGCAGCACTCCTTACTCATTGAATCACTTCATTCATTCTTGCAGGGTATTGGTGGGTTTGTGATTGGTCTCGGATTCCACTTACGTCATTTACTGAGATTAGTACCCCCTGGACACCTTAGGGCTGTAAGTTTTAAACGCCAAGGTCCAAATACTGATTACGACTTTGAATGATTCTTAATTGATAAGTTTTGATTCTAGATGATTTGGCGAGCAAATCTCTTTTTCGCTAGTGGGATCCTCCAAATGGCTTTTACGGCGTGTTGTTGTTTTGCATCTATTTGGCAGTTGGATCGCTTCATTCTTGTGGTACGTACTCATGAATTGCTTGTTAAGAAAGAAACGGTTGGTTGAACGCAAGGTTTAGATAGCATTTTGTCGAATGAAGACGTAATCGTAGAATTGATTTGATTGAATAGGGGGAATACTCTACCGTTATTGTGATGATCGTAGAACTCACCGCCGTAGTTTTCGCCATCATACTACAATTCCCAGTGGTTGGTGACACAACAGAGCACATCTATCGAGCCTGGTACGTTTGGGAATGCCTAGAGGCTGGGTCCTGCAGGAACGCTTACCAGACCTACCTTCGCGTCTACCTCATCCCTCAGGCGCTCCTAACTTTTGTGGCAGTGATCCTTCACGTAATACGCCATACACCCAACACAATTAATCGTCTAATAACCTGATATTCACCAACTGTTTTTTTTTAAATAGGGTTTTACATTCTACTACATCACTGTCTACCTCGAACTGGCACGCACCCTTCGCGAACGCATTGAAAACGGCATCAGCCTGGCACGTAGAGCTGCAAATGAAGAAGCGTCAGAGGAAAGTTGCGTATAAATCTCAATTCAAAACTTTGCCAAAGTGTCTACCCGCACGTTAACCCCCTGTTAAGTATTTCATTTAATACAATTATTACTTTTAGAAATTTATTAAGTTGAAACTTTAAAAGGAAATTAAAAGGAGAATGATTCAACGGAACCCTTACATTTAACCGTTCAGTTAACAGGGACTTCGATTATCTTCTTAGGTTATGATTTAGTTTGAACTCAGAAACTGATACAATCAAGTACGTTTGAGCTGCTCTGGGCGGACGGCCAGGGTATCCTCGTTGTAGGTCCCGATCTCAAACACGTCCAGCTGCATGGTCTTCACCTGTAGTGTTAGTAGGGCTAGTGGGGTAGTCCGAGGAATGATGGCACGACGGCGCTTAGTAGCTGGTTCGCTGACCAGATCATCATTAGTTCCGATTTCGATTTCCACCTTCTCGTCAACTCCAATCGAAGGGATTTCCTCTTCCTCGTCAACTCCAGTCGAAGGGATTTCCTCCTCGTCGTCAACTT
>JAQIWD010001632.1:0-11689 GCA_034694825.1 Anurida granaria | reverse complement strand
TGAGACCTCATAAGAGGTCCCATGGCGCAGTCGGTGGACTGCCAACCTTACCTTTTGCTAAGCCACACATCATTACAGCTGGCTCCGTGCAAAACACTAGTAACGGAAGCTGAACCTTGACTTTATCACCAGGACTCGAAGGCACTGACCTTATGATCCAAATATTGACCTGGAAGCAGGCTGCATCCGGTTAAACTGCAAAGGAGAATTCTTATATTCCATGAGAGGATTTGGGATTTTAAAAATTTGGATTTTTATGAGTTTCTTGTTTTTTTTGTAGTACTCTTTACATCAGTCCTACTTCTCGGGTGTGGTATTCCGTATGAACGAATGATTAAACGTACGACAAGCATCTTTAAATCTGCAATGAAATGTTATACACAATTTTCGTATTTGACCAAGATAATCTCTTCTTTTTAACTACGGATAGCAAGCGTCAATGCTGGCTTGTGCCGGAGTTGTTGAGATAAACCGACATAAAGCAACTAATGAAGGGTGTCTCGATGGCATTCACATTTTTAGAGTTAACTGAGCTTGAAATCGGCACATCGGGATCGGGTTAAAGTCCACTTCTACATATATGAAGGCCACGTTCACGCCCTCCAGCTGACAATAATTCTAGACGCATACCATCACCGAACTAGCAATACTATCGTGAGCCTTTTAGCTACTTTTACCTTGAAAGTGGATCACAATTCCAAAATTTTTTAACAGGGGCCACATTAGTCCGAATGAATGGGCTTGTCTATCTGTGTATCTGTGTGTCGGTACTCGGTGTTTTCAGCGCGCGTTTGACTGAAGGACAAACCAAAACAATTAAAGAAAAATATCGGCAAGCAACCTATGAAATTTTTCAATGTACTGGCGAAATTTGACTACCAAATATTTTGTTTCAAAATATTTTCCTATCTCATTGACGTTCACTTTTATTGAAATTAGCATCATCTCAGAATTGTATTAAATTGTGCATTGAACAAACTTATTTTGACTTGTTTGTCAAAATCACTTCATTTTTTTTACAAGAGTTAAATGCGTCAATAAGCTTAATTGATCAAACAAGGTGTTATGTTCCAAACAGGGTTTGAAGCAAAATTGACATTGTGAAATTATGTTGTATTGATAAATGATTACATGATGTAAAGTGGTAAAAATAGGATGTGAATGCGTGAATTTTATTTTTATTTTTAGAAAAGTACTCAATATCTGCAAAAGGAACTTTCGGTCCGAATCGCTTATCGAATTGCAGGTTTCAGGAATTTGCCGTTCATCGTTGGCTGTAATCCGACAATTTTGGACGTGGTAAGTTTTTTTTTAAAGTGCATTTCACTTTTCACATTCCATGTTTCTAACATAAGGAGGATTTACAGCATTCTACATTACATTTCCTTCCTGTATTCTTTTCAGCACAAGATTACATTCGATCATTTCATATTTTGCACGATTATTCACCAATTCAATTCAAGACCTGAAGGATGAAGCCGAGTATAGACAAGTAACTTGAAAACTTACTGGAGGACTTCAAGAATGTGGTTTGATTACACAACTTGCAAAGGGATTGCGAGCGTGTAGCAAACATATCAAGGTGATAACTAAAAATGACTCACTAGACGCTCATATTAAAGATAGTAAAACTTGCAATCACTAAATTGCAGTAAGAAGATATGGTCAAACAATTTCTGGATCGGACTCTCACATCTCGTTTAGGGATACGAATGTTGGCCACGCATCACTTGGCGTTCGGTGAAAATAAGGTAAAGTATACAGTACACAGTAATGCAAAATCTTCTTTAATTCTCCAATGAATAAATTAATTCCACGTTTTAAACTCCAGCCGAACCATGTTGGGATTATCAACATCTCGATGCGTTTAAAGGACGTGATTGAGAAATGGCCGGACTTTGTCACTCGCATCACTCAAGACAAATACGGGAATCACCACGAATCAAAATGTCTGGTCATATGCAACGTTTCCGTACATCCAGTTGCCCTTGGATTACATTTTTCCTGAGCTCCTTCAAAATGCTGTCGTGCAACTATTGAGTGTCATGCTGATCTAAGCGAGAGTGCACTCCCACCATCGATGCAAATTACCATCGGAAATGACGACATTGATTTCATAATCCGGTTCGTCGAGGGAGAGCATTATGAACTTGTGAAGATTAGAAATACTTTATGGACTGATCAGTGACTATTATTAATTTTCAGAATATCTGACAGGGGCTGTGGGATTCCACACTACGTGATGTGCTATGAAGTAGACACAGTAGGCTCCGACAAAGGCCAATTGCAAGAATGTTTTTAGTATTGTCCAGTCAAGGACACCAGTTCACTGGGTAGTGCTCAAACGATTTATAAACCATATGAAATCGAAGATGATGCAATATAATTTCAGCACTGCCGAGTCAGATCTGGTGGACAATAGAATTGAGCCCCACGTCGTTTACTAATATGATGGAAATGGCGAATAGTACAACCACTGGACCAATGCATGGGCTTCCAAACCTCTCCTGCCTATGCGGAGTACCTTGGAGGATCACTAACAATTCAGTCCCTTCAAGGGATTGGCACTGACGTCTATCTACGACTCAAGCACATTGACTCCAAGTCTAAGTCTTTTCGGATCGAGAAAGAAAACGTGCTAAAATGGTTCAAAAAGAAGCACGTCGAGTTTCCAAGTTAGGGGCCGTACATAAACTAAATCCGCAATTTTGGACGTTTTTTGACACCCCTCCCCCCTCCCCCTCTAAAATCCACTTTCATCCATCTGCGCCAGACCCCCCCCCCCCTCGAGGACATCCACTTGAAAAAAAAACTGCACAAGAAGGATGACAATTTTATCTAAATAGTTGAGTATTTTACGCGCTAGAATTCGATTCGGCTCTACCGTCATAAGTATACCACGGATTCTTTGTTATGAAAAATCGAAAAAAAAAAAAAAAAAATTTATTTATCGTTCTTTTTTTTTTTTATTAAAAAAAAACCAGAAAATCTTGTATAAAATATAAAATTTTATGAAAAAGATAAAATGTCACCAAAGAATATTGATTTTTCATTGCCAGAATTTTGACACTTAATTACAAGATGTGAAGTGAGTACCTAACAAAATACTCAACCCTCCTAAGAACTCTCTGGCCGCACTCTCATTTTTGGTAATGGACTTTTGCCATAAGGTCAGCTTTGCATGTCAATTGCAAAAACAATTTTGTGGCTTTCATAATTCTGGAGATGTAGCAGAGCTACAATTGCCCTGTTTTATAACTTGCGCACTAAAAAAGCTTCGAAAATGTTTTGCTATTTCTTGCTCTACTGGGGTGCCGAATAGGAACATCCAATTTCTACCACCCCATCCATTTTCACCCACCGCTCCAAGACGGATTAGTTTACGTACGGCCCCTTATGAGTATGATGTTATGATTTTGTGTTGGCGTTTGACTGACATGGGAACTTTATGAAGCTTTATGAACTTGATCCATGAACCGGTCTCTAATCAATTAAGTGAATTATTATAAACTAGCAATGCTTTATAGCTAAATGGGAAGAATGACCTGTTTCAATTTAGGATGATCTAGTACTGCTAAACTAATTGAGTAACAGCGTTGAATTATTTTGGAATAGAAGATTTGAGAGTATTGTGATATACCCACGATAGTTACCTTTGTCGTTACGAGTACTTACAACTACTTAACCCTGTGAAGTAATATTGAATGAGTTGAATTAATTAGTCCGGATGTAGTTCCGTCAAGGGAAACTGACTTGATTGGGGCATAATGCGGTCTAGTCTAGCTTAGTTAGTGATTTAGTTAGTAATCAAAGTCATACTTGTTGGAACTTGAAGATATTATAACTTGGTTTGCTGTTCGCATTGTGTCATGAATCTCAGCATTCGTACAATTAAAGCTTCTTGTAGAATTGCCAATTTGGCACTAAAAAGTATTAAAAGATGAATGATACTGAAAATGTCTAGAATACGAAAATCCGGGAATTCCAGTCTACTTATTTTATAGAATTAAGTTTCCGTTCAATGTGTTTAGAAGTGTCAAAATGTATTTATTAATTTTGTAATCAGATGTAATCGTGGCGTCTGATGCGGACTTGCCTTAAATTGAATAATAATCAACGAGTAACTTTTTTAACGGGAGCATAAAGGTGGAATAATTAATTATTCTTAATCGAAAACCAGCACTTTTCAATAAGCGTTTTTCATCGAGATAAGAGTGATAGACGCGTCCTTCTCTTGGGCGGGAGTGCTAAAGTCGATTGCTTTGAATTTCCTTGACTTTTACCATAAGCCACTACATAACCGCCGTACCCCTCGCCCGTGTTGGGCATATAAGTGATGTCGCAATTAAACGGCACTACCATTTTGCTTCGACGCCCACCTAGTCCTTACAAAAATAGTTACGATCTACAAAAAAGCAACACATTCAACAAGTCACAAGGCTCTATATGAATACGATTCCACAAACAATATTTCCATTTTCTATTTAGAAACAACTAATTTTAGAATAAAGCTAAAATCTCTAATCCCGGAATGGACTAAACTTGACTAATGTTAAATTATAAAATGATGCTCCAATTTGCCCAACTACGTTCGTGAAACACGGACCGTGGTATCAGGATTTTGTGAGACCAACTGAAATTTATAAGTCAGTTTTTTTTATTTATCTTTTTGCAGTACCTACGACAATAGCGACCTACTGTATCCTGCCGACCGTGAACCGACGCGTTCTGTTACGTTATGTATGTTTCGGGTATCGGCTGTTGGACTTGGATTCATAAACAATTCATAAACAATTGATGTTCTTCAGTTAACAACTATAAACCAGCCGCGCTATACCTTGGAGGAAGGAAGAGTTTGAACTTAACTTGGGTAAGCCCAGGATGTTAAAAAACCCAATTAAACTTTCTTTACTTTGCCCTTATTCAGGCAGGAATTTGTGGACACTTATTAGAGACAATGCATCACAGCGATAGCCGAGTCGTAATTTTGTGTCTTGTTTGTAATTTCATAAGTACTGGACGGAAGAAACGGCTCAAATTGCAGAACAATGGAACCCAAACGTACTAACCTCGGAAGATTGAAAAGCTGGGGGTTCTGGGGAAAGTAATGTTTGCCCTCCTCCCGCTATCGGAAGCGAGGCACAACTGAACAAAGTTCTGAAAAATGCAGGCAGGGTTTCTACCAAGAAAAAGAATAAATCCAGGGACGTAGATGCGATGTCTGTATTCTCATCCGGAATCCCACTGGCCCCGTCAAGAGTTGAGTACAGCGATGTCAGATATTCAACTCAATTTAATCGTACACTGATCCATGTCGTATTTGACACCTTTGGCACACGTCAGTTCTAAAATGGTGGAAACATTTCGCAAGGTATGTTTACAGTTTTCAAATAATGATTCTCACAAGAGCAAAGAGTTGTATTAATTCTACAACTAGGGAGTACCTCAAAACCATAGTCCGAAGGGCCTCACATTCAAAACGCATATTGAGGATTTAGGACACTTGCTTTTGAGGGACCTAATAATAGAAGTTTGAGAGTACTCTCCTCGTCTATTTAGTAAAGCGAAAGCGTATAATTTAATTTGGTAACTCTTCCACCCTGGTATTACTTTTAGGAAGAGAAGGAGGGGTTGATTGGACCAGTTGGACTCATCGTGTGTGGATCGTCAAGATCTTGCCATAAAGTCAATGGAATGCTTACAAAGTTGATTCAGGGAACCGCCATAAGCACACATGTTGTCCAGGAACCGCCATAAGCACACATATTGTCCAGGACCATTTTGACAAGGAATCGAAACGGAAACTCAGCGCAACCACGTTTGTTGTCACAACTCCACGCGGAGCTCTCAGTCTCTTCGAGGAATACTTTGAAGTATTCAAGTTTGAGAGGTAGAAATCTGCATGTTTTTTTTTCGATTCGGTCTACCATTTGATCCCGTGTTGAAGTTGATTTTTATTTCCACACAGACTTCGCTATTTTGTGCTGGATGATACGCAACACACATTCCTCAATTACATGCCCGAAATCCAGGACTTGATTAGGAAGGTACAAAATTTCCGTAGCAATATGCAGACTCAGCGACCTTTGCAAACCATTCTATGTGGGACAGAATGGAATGACAGCATGGCTTCCGCAACCCTAAATGTATGCAATGACACGGTTCTCCTGCTTGAATCATCAATGGCTGTGCTCCGGTATGGAACCATCGACATGCGTTTGCATTTCTTTGCACAACTCTCAGAGAAATTAGAGGCCGTCTGCGGTAAGTTGTCTTTATTTGTCTAGTCTATACTCCATATTTTCTTGTTGCATGCAACACGTTGTAATGAATGATTCAAACAATTTTTTGGATTGTTTCAGAGATTTTTGAGCAATTCAGTCCCGTTTCTCGTAGCATTATTGTGTGCAACGATCCTGATACTCTTCGCAATATCAAGGTCAAATTGTACAGGTGTAGCAATATCGACACACACGGTTTTGCAGACGATGAAGAAAACATTGTCGCAAAGACATGGCGTAAGGATTATTTGTAATACGGCTACGATAATCTGAATTTAATTAAACATTCAGAAATCCTGCAACAAAAATTAACAATTGTTAATTTCTGTTAGAGCTTAAATCTCACTGGAAGACTTGGAGGCCGGGAAAGAAATTGGTGATTGTCGTCTCAGATGCAGTATTGAAGGACTCGAGGGACGTTATTACGGATGCCCACAACATCATCCATTATGAACTTCCTTTGAAAAAGGAAGAAGCCTTTGCGGATCGACATGCATGTGGCATCATTTCCCTGCCATCTCTGACTACCATACTTCTGGAGACAATGCACTGAAAAGCAAAGTGGTAAGCTTAAGTTACCAGATGGATTTGCTAATTGGAATTTAACGTAAACCTTTTATAACCATTCTCCATCAGCCTCTCAAATCTCACGTGTTTCTTACAAGTGGGGACGCTGAGATGCATAAAATTGTCCTCAAGCTCCACAGTATCCAAGTCCCGATTCCAGAACAATTACTGGAGTATGCGAAGAAGGTAAACCAGATTTGATCCCGCCTTAGAATGTGTTCTCTGGCCCAAGTACTTACAAAATCTTCTTGTTTTTAGGAGGGAGAAAAACTTGTCTTGGAAAAAACCATATGCGGTGATTTCAAGTTATTTGGAAAATGTATTAGCAGTGACCCTTGCACTCTTCGTCATTATTTCACCAACGAGGAGGTGACTCAAGAGAGCACGCTACCAAAACATGGACGGGTAAATGTAGCCTTTGGACACTCCAAACTGTCCATCTTAGCAACTCATATTTCGAAGAACCTCTAATGCACCTCTTATTCTTCTTTTAGATTCAAGTGGAGCTTTTGAAAATGAAAGATGTCAATTGCTATAACTGCAAAACTCCTAAGCTACTATGATGTTGTTCAGGACAAAAAAACGGATTTCATCAGATTTGCCAACCTTGAAAAAAAGATCAAGGAAGCCATGAACGCTTTCTACTCTTATGAAGACAACCGGTAAGACTGATGTATCATAAATGTATTCTTTTCAATATCAGATAGCAAAGGAAGCCTAAAATGTGAATTTTACAGGGTTGTATGCGGGGACCTTCAAGTGGGAGAATACTGTGCTGCTCTGGGCCAGGATAAGCTTTACCGACGTTGTCAAGTGACTGTTCTATGTAGTATTATAGATCAAAAGACAGGGGAGCCAATGCACCACGTATTCCAAATTGATGTCGGAGATTATTTACTAAGGCGCCAGAGTGAACTCTTTGTGCTCCCAAGTGAGCTCACGGTCGCATCCAAGAAGCAAATAATCCTGGACCTCTATTTGGCCGGCATTAAACCATTAGGAATTGAGTCCGGATTTTCAAATACAGCCAGAAGCGGAGCCCGTGGTATGACGGCGAATAACATTTTCACTGGGAAGGTAAACGGATTTAAAAAGTTTATTTTTGGTTTCATGTCATGATGCTCCAATTAATTCCCCTTGGTCTTCCAGATTGCACTTTCTCTAGGAAACGATGTCTGGGGCTTTCACAAAGAAGTTTTACTATGGTGAAGACAACCCGAAGCATATGGAGGTATTGTATCAGAGATGTGAAGCTGCCAGTGGATTCAATTATGATCGCTACCGAGCTGTTGAAATCATTGGAAGGGGTATGATCCAACAATCCTTTGCCGGAAGTGACTGTGCGGACGAATTAAATCAACTGATTTCTTTTATCATTTTCCTAGATTTAGCAACCATCTTCTTTCAGAAAGGTGAGAGAGTAGAATGGGCCTTCCTGCCAAACTATTCACACACTGGGAATAGATGCCCAACAGTCTCCGTCTGGTGTTCCTTGTTCAAGTCTTTGGGTGAAATCTACGTCCAACGGGAAGACACAATCGTGCTCTTGGAAAAACTCACGGAGGAAATGTACCAGGACATTACGACCATGATTTCCGACAAATACACAAAGTATGCAACTATTTTCGATGAATACTACGAAGTCGGACTCCCTGTGGCGGCGTTTGATAGTGGTGGCAGGTAAGTGACATGTTAATGATTTTTTAGTTTTCTTACACTACATGACATACGGAACTGAAGGCGGTTTGTTATTTAGGTGGAATCGTGCTATGATCCTTGACAAGTTTACCACAGAGGACAAAGTTCTTTTTGATATTTTCTTTGTGGACTATGCTGAAACTGTGAAAGGAATGAGTATGAAGGACATGTTCCCATTGAGGTAGACTTTTGTGTCGAAACTGCCATTCCAAGCGATTCAAATCAAGTGTGCACACATTGCACCGCTGGACACGGATTTTGATGCAGTGGAGAATTGGCCATTGACATTTCAGATTCTGCCGTGAATGATTTAATTACGCCTTACTTTATCTCGGACGAGCTGTCGATGCAATTGGAAATTTCCGTATGTTTTTACCTTTTAATTCAACTTCCATCGTGGTTGATGAGGTTAATTTTAATTTTTTTTTAATAGGCCACCGAAAAACATGGATCTTTGAAGGTATTTGGGACTCCACTCTGCAGAGTGTATGATGCCTTGATCATGGACACTAAAAATGGGAAAGACATTGCCGAGCTCGTTGTGAAGAATAACATGGCAAAATATGCTCCCGGAGCGGAAGAACGCGTACAACTCTGGAAGGATACCATGCTGGACTATTGGAATAAAGTAGTGGATGAGGCAACAAAACAGGATGGTGACACAGATGATGAGCAGGATGGTCTTTTTCTCTGGAATGATGAGGATTTTGACGTCTGGCTCGGATTCGACACTGTGGAGGGTGCAGACAAGGCTGAAATGGTTAAACAAGTTTTGGCTGATTTTGGAGTTGGGGAAGTGATAGGGAATCCTATGGAGAGCAAACCTGAAGTTTCACCACGTCAGAAGGCGATTGCTGGAACTTCTGCCGGTACGGGTATAATGCTCTCCCGCTTAAGTCAGTTACTTTGACTGTATAATTAATAACTTTGGCTCCATTTCCAATTCAATAGGTGCATCAGGCAATGTCTCAGGATGGCATAAGGAGACGAAATCTGAGGCACGAGAGACGATCCAGAACAGCGTCCCGACTGGTCCTATTCTGAAGAAACCCAAGGTGGAGTGGAGACAGACCCCAGAACACATTCTCATCTGGGTCCACATTCCAGATATGACCCAATATTCGGTCAAGCTAGAAGTGGATTTACCAGAACATAGTCTCTTTTTTGAATCTCAATTTCCGGACGGATATGGATTCCAATTGGATTTCGTTGGAAGGGTTATTTCACCCATCGAAGAGAGTTTGAACGGGCAGTATCTCAGCCTCAAGATCAGGAAATTGAGTGCCAAGAAGAAATGGTCATATTTGCTAGCTGGAAATCCAAAGCGCCATTGGTTGAAACGAAGATTGGATGAGAAGGCCTTGGCAGACAATAAGAAGGAAGGATACGAAACGACTGACGACAGAGAACCAAACAAGCCAGAGCGTTCAAATTGGGAGATGAACCGAAACTCAACCGACATGACATATCATCGCCCCCCTGTTGACGATTCTGATTCCGATGATGACAAAGTTGACTTTTCCGACCATTGTTCGTATGATGATGAAAGGCGGCAGTTTAGGTTCGGCGAAGGTCGAACTCGAATATTTTTCCCGTTACACCTTTTGTACTCTTGTACTTATTTTTTTGTGAATTTTTTTTAATACGCAATCTTTTTTTAATACGCAATCTTTTCTATATTTTCAGAAACTAGATTTAAGTTAACATACCTGGTTTGCTTAATATTATATTTAAATCAATGTGAATTTTAAACTAATAATAATTTTTCTGAATAAAATTATTTCTGACAAACTAAATTTATATAATTGGATTTCAGGGGGCAATGCCGCACGGCACTCCGAGGATCGTCTTGGTTGTTTTGCCCAGAGAGTTGTCAAGGGAACTTTTCTCCTAGAATAGACGAATTTTAAGAATTTTTGCTTGAAGTGAGCATGCGGGGGTAAGTTTGGGGCTAATTAAGCTAGATTTTCACTGGTGGAAAAACTCGAATTTGAGAACCATATTTTATTTCTTAAATGTGATCATTTTGACATTTTGGAATTACAATAGCCAAAAAATGATTCCATGTCAGCGAACTTGTGACTCGCATTTGTACCCTTTGCTTTCAATTGACAAAATTATTCAAAAAGATACCAAACACAATTTGCTGGTTTCACAGGTTTACTCGCACAAAATCATTTCCTGGATACTATAATTCAAAATGTCTTATTTGCTCTGGTAATTGTTCACGAACAGCCGTCAGTAAGTGTGAAACTCAGCACATAGAGACGGTCCTGCTGCCCCCTCCCCACACTGGATTTGACCGAAGAGTTCAAAGAATCCCTGCAATGCACCGAACAGTTTTAACTAAATATCACTTTTCGGGAAACTCCAGTGGAAAGTAGCGGAGGTTGATAATTATTTGAGGTTAGTTGAGTTATGGTTTTCTGGAAGATTCTTCAAATTATCTAGTGAAATCAATTTGTTAAAATTCGCGAATTTTATTCGCCAGTGATATTACTCGGGAATTTCAATTTCTGATTCGCATTGTGTGAATCGGGCTAAACATCAGAACGTCATTGGCCAAATGAACACATTATTGTCGCAGTCTGTCTCTTTGTGTGTGTGTGTCCCAGCAGGTTTCAGCGCACCTCTGATGGACAAGCCAAAACTATAAAATGAAAATATCAACGGTATGATAATATTAAGTAGTCTAAAGTATTTCGAAAATCAGAACTGTATCTCACCGACCAGGGCCCTCTTGGTAGAGCGTGGAGCAGAGGTGCAAAAAATGCGTGGGGTCAAAATTTCTAAAAATCCCCATAATTTCAATTTTCATTTCCGGTCAAATTTTTTGTCATATCGTGCTTCTTGGTAGAGCGTGGAGCAGAGCTGCAAAAAAGGCATGGGGTCAAAATTTCTAAAAATCCCCATAATTTCAATTTTCATTTCCGGTCAAATTTTTTGTCATGTCGTGCTTCTTGGTAGAGCGTGGAGCAGAGGTGCAAAAAAGGCGTGGGGTCAAAATTTCTAAAAATCCCCATAATTTCAATTTTCATTTCCGGTCAAATTTTTTGTCATGTGCTTCTTGGTAGAGCGTGGAGCAGAGGTGCAAAAAAGGCGTGGGGTCAAAATTTCAAAAAATCCCCAAAATTTCAATTTTC
>JAQIWD010001631.1:0-11695 GCA_034694825.1 Anurida granaria | reverse complement strand
GACTGTTGTCCCATGCATGTTATCCCTACGCATCCTTCCTTTGGATGCTTTCAGCTTGGAATGTCCGTTCCTCTTTCGGGCCGTGTCAGAGAGTGAACGGTGTGCTGGGATTGGCTTGTGCCAAAGTGGGATCGGCACTTGAGCCAGTGAGTATGGGTCCTTTGACTGGCGGGTGGTGGCTTGGGATATCCCTGGGCCTCCTTCCATCCATAGCGCATCTCTACTTCATTTCCCTATTCACATCTTCCTCTTTTATTAGAAGAGATCCAGGCAGAGGGATCTTTGGCTTCCTTCCTTCCAACGCTTCCTCCTCCGTCGCTGATCTTGAGCAGAGTGAAGAAGATTCAAAGGACGACGCAGCATCAACCCCACAGCATCTTCCTATCCACTTCCACCACAAAGGGAAAAAAGCTTCGGAAGAACAAGAAAGAAGCGGAGGGCCTTTTTCCGAGGAGCACAAGAAGTGAAGCTCCCACCGCCGCCCTTCTTCGGCATCTTCGGCAATGAAGGAGACCCACGACGCCCCGGCCCTTTGAACGGGTTTGAACACGTCCAGGGAACCCCCCAGGCCAAGGCTCACCAAACTCCCTCACAGTCCACCTCCACTACTCCTTCCTTTCACACAATCCTGCCTGGATGGTTCGGACAATAACAATAAGGACATTCCAAATTATACCCAACCACTTTACACCCACTGACGCCGCCACTTACCAATACTGGTATACCGTCGTTATACCTCACGAGAGCCACTCCGTCGTGTTTTGATCACCTCGTTAGTCGGTGTTCCTTATTCAGTTCCATACCAGAATCGGACCTGAACGGTCTTGTTTGTTTGCCTCACTCCCGCATTCCGCATTCCCTCCTTCTGGGCAGTCCCCGTCAGTACCAACAACACAAAGGACACTGCTCACAACCTCCGGTGGCGGTTTGTTTACCAACACTAAAGTGCAAATAATCCACGTCTTGGATTACACGACATCAATTTTAAACTCAATACCCATCATCCACAATCAGCTAATAAAAGCCATTCGTCGTTCGTCGGAGTTGGAAGACGCGGAAGGATAAATTATTGGTAAGGAATTCGGCCATTCATCGAATTGAGTTCACTAAACAATGACATTTTACGTTGCAATAAGTTTGTAGGTGAAAGGTTTGACATTGAGAAAGTACGATTTTTTAGACAGGTTTGCCCTTGTACCTGGAAGGAAGGGCTTCGATTTTTAACCCCTAATACCGCCTTGATCCTGGCCCTCGTGGACTCGTTGGGTCAAGATCAGGATGGTAGACTGGCGAGGGAATTATTTGTGAGAGAGAATGGATGAAGAATTCGGATATAAGCTCCCGTGCGCGCTTAAGGGATTGACAGGGGGTTTAAATGCTAATGATATTGAAATCAAAAGTAGATTAATCGACGTCATTCAATACATTGACAGGACAAGATGAAGGAGGATGAACACAGGAAGGATCTCTTTTAAAGAATCTTGCACTTTAGTTTAGCATAAGCATCATCAACTATTTCCCAAGTCCAGTGACCCAAGATGACAGGTAAAATCAAAGTAAGCGCGTAGCAATCAAACCCCCGACACGGACACGTGTGGTGTCATTGAATTCTTCCAAATCGGTGCGGTGGCCCATCGAAATCGATTTGGATTAAGATTCATGAGGGTGTGGCGGTTATGTTTCTGAATGCCTCGTGACTTTGAGTTCCTGGTAAATCCCTTACGGAACGGGACAGGTCAAGGCTACCCACCCGTTAATGAGTAAAAGGACGGGAGTCGATGCATGTCTTGGCCGTGCTTGGACAGCCTGACACCACCAGACCCAGTCCTTCTAAACATTACGTAAACAGGAGCTTGTCTTTGGATTCATCCCTCCCCCGTCCTTGGACCTCTACCGAATTGCAATTGTTCGCATAAAGTTTATTACTTTTTGAATGTCAAAGAGGAAAGTGCCTGGAACCACAATACACTACATTGATTGGCTTAGGATGGGAGAGCAGCGTGACATTTTAGCAAAGCCCCTTCCTCCCTTCCCTCTTGGTCTTATTTGTGACGCATTTAAGTATAACACCAACTAACCACCACTTACTGATTTACACATTTAGTAAGTTCCATGATTCCCCAGTTTTTCCCTTCTCCACCGTTATATCAAGGACTAGTGCTTAGGAAAAGCTAAGGATAGGAAATTAAGTTTAGGAGGCAAGGATAGTCAGTCAGTGCCTAAGCAAATAAGAATAACTTTTATCTCCATTCATTATCAACACCACCAACTCTCAGCAAAGTTGGAAAAGTTTCATTTTCAGTATTCTGCGATTGGAGAAAATGAGCAAATGTGAATGTGAGTTGACCCCACAAAACTCCAATCACCACCACCACCACCACCACGACCATCACCACAAGGGAAAACAAAGGGCGAGAATCAGCGTCCAAAACTACGTTTAATATTCTGGTTGGTCAGTTCTGAACAGGAAAAGGGAGAAAAAGTTGTTTTTATGTTGGGCTGGAAGCAAGCTGGAAGTCGGTTTTAGCTCTTTTCCCTAATCAGTTTTTCGGTGGTTGCGTTTTGCGTAAGTGTGCGGTGGTGGTTTATAGATGTTTGATTTTAATTTCTGTCTCTCTTCCAGGAAATTCTTTTGGAAACTTGAAGAAAACCACAAAGGGAAGGAAAACAACCCCACGCCAACTTTCTTCCAAGTGACAGTCAACTAAGGATTTAGCGGGGCAGGAACAACGACGGCCCATGGATGTTTCCAATTGATCCAACCACGAAAAAACTTAAAGTGAACACTAGTAGTAGTGGTTTGACAGTTGGGGAGTTTGTGAAGGGACGCAGGGACTTGAACACCACCACCATGCCTCACGTTAGTGCAGGATCCAGCGGCGGCAGCTCTTCCTCGGATCGCATGAGATCCGATGACCCCAACGACTGTGACGAAGTGAAAGTATTCAAATGCGCAGAAGATGAAGGAGAATTGGAAAAGGAAGATGTCATCAATGATGATAAGCGAGATCTTATCCGGGCGACAGAATGTGATCAGGTAACTGAACTTTAATAACTTAAACTCTGTTCTTTTTTATGAGTAGATTTTTAATTTCCGTGTATTCTATTCATAAAAGTGCATTCGGCATCATAACCTTTCACTCCCACAAACGCTCACCCGGAAGCGCTGCGGTAGTTTGTTGGAGGGGGAAAGGGCTATGAATGACTAGGATAGCATGCGTCCGTCACCATTCCGGGCCATCATTTCTGAATGTAATTACAGTCAAGGGGTATGGATGGGGGAGGATAAAAACCAAGCTAAAGTTTGCATGCAAGGTGTCGGTGGTGGTGGCACTGGCAGGAGAATGTTAACGTACATTAAATTATCACATAATTATTGATTAGATTAAAAGTACTGTTTACATGCTTGGCGTTAATGAGCAGGTGGGATCATAACCATGTTTATTGTTGGCAATTTTGTAGGAAGAGGAGGGTTCGGGTTATGAGTTAGTAGTGACGTTTCATTGAAACCGGTGACCTACCCTTGTATTTTTAACCCCATTCATTTTGTAATGGAAGTATGCAATTTTGGCAGCTTTTCCTGGAAATCAATTTATTCCAATCAGGACAAGACAACTTTTCATTTTTTTTCTGCTACACATAACACTTTTCGTAACTTCTTTTGTCAGACCTGTGGTTGGTAAATTTCATGGATCAAAAGAGAGTCCCAATTTTGATAACGATCAGTTTGAGTAAGGATGATAATTCTTAGCATCAGTTTTCCATTATACAGGTGTGTCATAATGGCCATCAAACCACGAGCGTCAGTGCCTGTCAGTCCTGGATGATTTTGATTGTGTAGTCAAACTGTCCCATTCCCATTCAAACCGCAAATCTCTTGGTGGTTACAGCGTACGATTGCTCACAATTATTTTCCAACCTCATCGAAATCCCTCATCTCTCCATACCTTATCCCAGCTAATTTAGTTTCAAGAAATCTTTGCAGTTTTTTGTTTTTCTTTTCTTAAAAAATCGTTCTTGGAGTTTACTGCCAAAAACCAAAAACGCACGCACGCCACCACCACCGCCACCGCGCCATTCTTTATGAGGTTTGATATAAAAGTCGGATGTCTACTTTATGAATCCTCATTTCAGTAAATTTCAAAATGTAAGAATTGGTTTCGTGGTTCTACGGACTGGAGGAATTGGAAAATGTTTTTTGGAAAAGTGGAAGATCGACTCGGGTGGGCTGAAAGGAAAACAAAACCAAAATCTGTCTGTCCTGAAAAAAGAAGGGGAAACCAAAGTAATGTTAGGGAATTTTTAAAACATACAACTTACACCAGACCAGAACAGAACACACCATTTGTTTTATGTCCAAAATAATAAATAATGGAACACAAAGGGGGAAATGGAGATACCCCAGTACAGAACTCGGTTTGTCCAGTCCAGTAGTAACGTATGGGAATTCCTGGTTAAAAAGAAGCAATACAATGCAGTTTTATATTTTTGTTCCATTTCCATTCATTTAGTAAACCGGATGAGGTGAGATCTGCTGGAAGGATTTAAAAATCTTAAAAGAAAGTCCTCCTTCCAATATCTTTGAGTTTAATCAGAGGGGTATGGTTATGATCTGTATATTAAATTAAATGAGGATGCATTATAAAGAGGTAGAAGGACGATTAGTTCCGCTCATGATCTCATGCTTAGGATGAGAGGAGGATGTAGTAAATGTTTAAGTACCATTGCAATAAAGGGGAAAATGGCCAAGTAATGTATTCAAGTGGGGGAATTTATAATGTGTAGTTATGTTAATGTTATTTGCTTTTCACTCCGACTTTTAAAATTAATTATGTGAGTCTCCCTAAGTGGCAAACTGAGAGTTGGTTACAGTGTGTACCACCATGCCATTTTCGTACACGGTATTATGTAGTGTTTGAATTGAATTTTCTGTTGTTTTTTTGCAGGGTCGGAAGAGCCCTTCGTATTCCAGTGGCGGAAGTGGTCACTCCAGCAGTTACTCGGGATCTGGAAAGAATGGACATGCTTTCCGTTCAGATCCTTCATCAATATTCGGTGAGTCCCTTGACTTCATTCAAACGGATTCCAGACAATGCGTATATCCATGCAGGTTAATTTCTGCCTAGTTTTTCCTCGCCTGTCAGCTCCTGCCTCGCCCAACTAAAAGGAAAACTGGGAGAGTATACTGTTGCTGATGATTTCTCGGTTAATTATAATAATTAAATAGAGAATAATTACCACCTGACAAGGAAATTATCACTCAGGCCTTTTGCGTCTTTGAACGTTGTTTCTCATCCTACTCCTTAGCTGCTCATGGGTATGTTCAATTAAGATTCCACACTACTAACACACGCAGGAGCGAGAAGCGTTTCGGTTCTTATTACAATTATCCAGAAAAGTTGCGAACATGGTAGTAACTTCAACTCTACTTTCTCAAGGATAAAAAAAATAATCCAACTGCATGTGCATTTTAATTCCTCCTCCTTAATAAGTCCAATTCAACTGGTTTGTCGGAACATGTACGTAATTAGAATTACTTAGGGAAATCATCCACCTACTTAAGGATTTATAAATGTTTTGCCAGATGAAATTGGATGAATCGTCTCTTGGGAACTTGTTATTAGCGTAGGGACGTTCAAATTAAATGGAAGGTGTTTAGGCAATTTCGTCCAAGATTTAGATTAGTGCTGGAAGCATTATCAAGGAGAGCTGGAGCTTTAGATCTGTAAGCTGGTCCACAGATCTTACCTTCGTGTGTAACCTGTTTCCAAAAAGCATTTTGAAGGGTCGTTTTCTTTAGGACTGGACTTTCTGGACTGAATGGGGGACGCGGACCTTAATGCCTCTTTAGGCTTAAGAATCTGAGGTTATAAATTTCAGTGGCCGGACAGGGAACATGGCTGGAAAGGTGTGAAGGGCCAAGGACTGGGACAGAGGGTAACAATAGAATGGCCACGTTTTCTCCTGGACACGGAAAAAGTACGTCATCCCATAACTTAAAATTGAATGTAGTCTAACGCATTTTTTCTTGAAAATCAACATTCTTGATTTCTATCTCTGAGCTTGTGCTCCTCGGCGTCAGTGAACAAATTTTCCTTTCCTTTTGTTCAGGTGTGTTGTTCGACTTGTTAGTTAGTAAGTTTTCTATTCAGAAATCCATTATCTCTAGCATCAGCACATTCCTACAGATGAGGAATTAGAGGTCGATGTCATGTTCATTTCCTTATTCCTCCAACAACGGTTTTCTCTATTTTGAGATGTCATTCCGCTCGGTAGAAAATCCACCATGAGTACTTAATTTTTATTGTCTAAATAATTTGAGTTTTATTTACATGGGGAATCGTTTAGAAAATTACTCGAGGGATCGTGTGTGCCCGTGTCTTTAATTTTAGTGAGAAAAGTCGGCTGGCTGCGAAAATCCGTTTCCTCCTGGGAAAGTTAAGTGTTGGTAAAAGAAGGAAGATTTCTAGAAACCTCCGGTGGAGATGATCAGGAGGGCCAAGTAAATTCCCAGTGGAGATCTTCCGGATGTTATGAGTGTTCCCTTCAGATTGAGGGATAATTCACAAAGATCTCTCTGCGCTGTGGAGGTATTGAAGAGGATGTACTTCTGCCTGGTCCCATTTCGAATCTTGACATGAAGACATTAGCAAAGAATTCACACGTTGCATACCAGATGAATTCAAACGAGACGATGAGGAAACCTTGTCTAAAGTAAACTTCAGCAGGAGCGTCTTCTTTCTTCCCTCCAACTCCACTGTAGGTTAAAATATCACCCTGGCCAGTCTATTTTATGAGCTTCCACTGTCGTAGCACCTTCATCCAAATCTCCAGAATGTGCACCTTAACTTTAACATTTAATTTGTAATCTTTTACATGGCTGTTAATGAAAATTAGGATTTTAGCAGTGTAGGGTTGAGAAAACTTTGTTTTTATATTATTGGAAACTTTGGATTAAGGAATATGAATATGATGATGTGGGAAGGTGGATGGATTTCAGTGGCTTGGGAATGGATTCACCCCGCTTGGTCTGTCTCCTTTTACTCGCTCCGACAAATCTTGCCGGTAGTTAATTTTTACTCTGCTCCTTGTGTTCTATTCCCGTAGCCCCATAAGTTAAAGCCGAGGAGACATTTATTTTTTAACCGAGAGAGTTTATTTTCGGGTATTTCGGATCTTTCCTTCCTTTTCCAAACATCATTCCCCAACTCACCTCCCTGACTTAATGAAAAGGATATAAAACTCATGAGAAGAGATGAAAGGGAGGCTAAAAGGAGCGTTGGAGATGGGAGAGATAAAACTTGGTGACTTGGTACTTTGGTTTGTTCCTGTCATCTTTACTTAGGAGGGAAACTACTAACAATATACGAGAGCTTTATGGGTCACCCAGCAAACTTGCGCTGATTTCTGGGGGGAGAGTACTTTTGTTTTTCAATTTATTAGTTTTAGGGAGTCCTCATTTCAATAATAATTGTAAGTAGTGTTCCTCTCGAGGGAATTGGTACAACCGTTAAAAGTGTAAAACTGTAAATTGAATCAGCGTAAGTTCACTGGGCGAGCATGATCCTTGACTCCAAGACTGTCGCTGTTCCCGTCCTATAGCCATCATCCCAAAAGTCCTTGTTCTTTTTCTTCTCCTTCTGATGAGATGATCAAAGAGTGAGTGGAGCAGAGCAGAAGAAGAGGATGATTAGATTCTTCCTATTTACAGACAGAAGATAAAAAAGTCCGGAGGTTCTTCTTCTTCTTCCAGATTGCATTGCATGTGTAACTCTCATCACTCAACTTTCCACAAAGTCAAGAACACCATTTCTAGTGACGTTTCATCTCGTCTTTAGTTTTAGCTCTTAGCTTCTTAGCCCTCAAGATTTAAGAGAATGACGTGAAACTTATTAACAAGGCGCATTTTTTACCCACTGCACTACCAGTTTCACCCACGAGTGTAATTTAAATAAATTAGAACTGAAGAAATGTTGCTCTGTGAGGCTAAAGTTAAATGGTTCCTTTTCTACATAATACTTGGGCTGAATCTGGATTTTCCAGGGTGGTTACACGTATTTTGGGTTTAAAAATATTGAATCACATCCCAAGTCCTCATCTGCGGAACACCCGAACTTCTTTTTGCGGGAGATTAAGAAGAGGAAGCATTTTTCATTTTGTACGATGCGGTAGAGGGAAAGTGACTCATTGAGTATTTTAAATAAGCAATCTTTTCCTATCCAAACACAAATTTGTACTCTTCATTTCTTCTCGCATCGTAGCTCAGAGTGTGAACCGAGAAAAGAAATTTAGCTACTCTGAAAGACATTTTGGCCTGTGTCGAAAATAAAAGGAAGCTATGGCAGGGAAAAGAATGCGGAGGGAAGGGCTGGAAGTTTATCTTGATAGTTTTTGTTAAATTTTTAATGGGAATGACATCTTTAATTGTTTCTTCTGCCCTGAGTTGGAGTAGCAAGCAGGCGTCCTGTCTAATAAGTTTTGTTGTTAGTTTTTTGCGTTATTGCTCATTGCCAATTAATCAGGTAAGGAAAGATGTACGGGTTGTTCATAAATGTTTTTTATTGTAACTAATTCCCATCTTCCTCCATGGTTGTAAATTGAAGGAATGTTGTTTGGATTGGGAGTTAAACTGAATTTTAATTGAGTCTCTGGGAAGATTCAAATGTCAGCTACTGCTCCTCTGCTGAGGATATGAAAATGACAAACTCGTTTTCACTTTGATTTAGTAACTGAATCTGTTATGAATTAAGTTAAATAATTTCCACTTCTTCTCCCTTGTGTTTTAATGAATAAATCATGGAGCTTCAATAATAATTATTGAGAAAAAGATTTGAGAAAGATCCTTTCTTCCAGCAGTGCAATTTTCAATGACAGGTGCTTGAGAGCTGGGTGTCAGCAGGGTTTTCGATGCCCGAATTTCCTATAATTTCATTTTGATTAGGATATTTTAATTACAAGTATTAACACACAGCCCGAGGAAAGTAAAATTACAGAACAATGAAAGGGAAAAATGTTTGTGCACCATCATCTTTCTTCCTCCTCCTCTCTTCCTGCAGTGGGGGGGTTCCTTTTGTTGGAAGTGAGAAGCTGATTTGGCAGGCAGGAGGGATTGGTTCCTTTTGGTATTTTCAATTATTGATGGGTTCATTGTATACTTCGTGCCTGGATCTCATTCACCTGGATTGTTAGGTGGGATCGCCTGAGTGTCGTCTTATTCTACTCCTGGAGGATTAGTAGAGACTCTTCATATTAAATTCCCAACTGATTTGACTTGGTAAGACTGACGGCTCATCTCTGGTGGATTTAAATCGGTGGAAATAATACATGATCACTTTCCCATCCCCATCAACATCAGAGCCAGAGCCGAGGAGATCCAGAAAAGGGAGGAGGATCACTTTCATCATCAGATTTTGATTATTCAAAAAAAAAGTACCCAGACAATTCACTTTAAAAAAAAAAAATTAAGGTGAACGGACAGACTGGGCAGAATTTTGCAAATGCCGTTTTTGCTTAATCTATTGTCTGATGCTAAGTTTCACTAATTGCATCACTATCTGGCATGGCTGGATTTTCTGGAGGATTTGTGCTAGTGAGATTTGATGGTGATAAGGTTAGAATAAATGTATAAATTGGTTTTCGTTGTCATTGTCAATTGTCATTTGCTGGAGAGATAGGGGGAAATTATTGGGTAACTTTTCCCCTATCCTTTTTGTATAAGCTGGATTTTCACTCTCTGGAAAATGTAGTGAGGACATGGAAGGTGTTTTGGATAAAATTATTTATGTATGCACTGCTTTTTAGTCTCGCAGTCTCGTCGATCCGAGCGAGTGTGGCAAGAACTGGAATAATAGTAGGTAATATATTTGCACTCACACGACAGGGCTTAAGGAACGATAAGCGCTGAACCTTTGCTGCTGGTCTCCCGTGTAACCTGGAGGAAAAGGTGTCTGGAAGGAGGAATTACGTGCACTTCCAGCAGCATCTAATGAATAATGTCATTTCATTTCCATTTAACTTCAAAACAAGGGGGTTGGATGCGGGTAGTGGACCAGAGGGTGAACCTGTTTGACTTGAACAGGAAGCCTCCTTCCTTCCACTTCCCTTATCTGGACAGTGCTAATCTGATGCTGATCTGTTGTTAGGATGCTGGGGTTGTTGATGGGACGCAGTTGTTGGCTAATAATACCAGGGTTCAAATTTTAAATTGGATAGATGCAAATTTCAAATCAAGAAAAGACAATGGGCCTTGTCTTTTTTGAAGATGACGAAATTGATGAGATGAGGAAGCTCGTTAGGATTTAAAGTGTCGGGCTTCTTCCCTTACCACTTCCATATTATCGAAGCTTGTCATTTTCCCAAGTAGGCGTTAAGGTTTCGGTCTGATATGGATAATCGCTAATATGGAAGACACTGGAAGGAGGAATGCATGGAAATCTAAGTGGGATGCAGGAGCGCCGTTGATTCCAGTCCGAGTGAGCACTAGCCAGCACTAGCCTTCTTTACTTTTATTCTTGTTAATACAAAGACCTTCTTCTCTGTTAAATGTTCGTTGATTCATTTTTTGCTTCTTCTTACCTGAAAGGAAATTGAAGAGCATCTTCTGCTTTATCTTGGTCCTCGTCTTCTTCTGCATCTCGTCCATCTACATGAATTTTTTATTCTACAAGAGCATCTCAGGAGGATGCGAATGCATCAACATCTTCCACCACTCATCCTGGAATGATGCAGTTTAGCTGAGCTCACGATTTATGCCTTGGTCGTGGCAATTCCCGTCAGTTGTTAGTTAGTAGTACACTACACGGCTGGGGACTTGAGTCAAGCCTTGGCTTAAGCCTCCAGGAGTTTAAGAAGGTACAATTTTTGGTCTGTCTGGCTGACAGGTTCCTCCGGAGCGGAGATCATCGGAGGCCCTTAGGCCCTTCTTGTCAAATTAAAATGGTAGAAAAGTATGTTTGAATTCTCTCTTCGGATTGGGTATGATTATGATTGAAGAAGAAAACCTGAGGATTTGCGGGCTTAATGAAAGGAGCATTAAAATTAATTAAAGATGAAGAAGTAAGTGTAGGAGTAGTTTGACGAAGCGTAACAATGGTGAGGAGTTGTGGGTTAGAATGATAATGTGCTGAATTGTAAACTGGTGATTATGACGTGTGGAGTGGAATCATGATGATCCAGTATAATTGAGGCTGAGCAGGTTAACATTTTCTAATTATAACTCGGCAGAGTCATGTAATTATCTTAGACTGCGATCTACGGGGAGAAACAGAGGTAGCTTTCTACTGTTTTTTCCATCCCCTCCTCCATCTATCTCAAATGCTGCTGAAATTGGACGAATATTTTATGTATTCATGAACCCACACTCATCGGTCAGCCCCAAACACTTCCGTTTTAGGGTTAAGGAGAGTCAATATCTTATTAGGTCTAATTGAGCCTTGTTTCGGTCGGCTATTGTTATTCTCATGTCACTTCTACCTTTCCGCATTGAATTATGCAAATATTGATTGCTGTTTTTTTCTTTACAGCCAGGTCTCTCGAAGGCGTTCCGCATCCGTCGGCTATCAACATGGGCTACCTCATGCCCTACCCTTATCCCAATGGTGGGTCACCGCTCGGGTCAATGGTAAGGAAAACAAATCTTTATTTACTACTTATCCAAAGAGAATTGTCACGATCACAAGCGTCAGACTTTGGTGCT